>SJXQ01007650.1:0-74320 GCA_006408695.1 Aepyceros melampus
GCATCTGGCTCCATCACTTCATGGGAAATAGATGGGGAAACAGTGGAAACAGTGTCAGACTTTATTTTTTTGGGCTCCAAAATCACTGCAGATGGTGACTGCAGCCATGAAATTAAAAGGCGCTTACTCCTTGGAAGAAAAGTTATGACCAACCTAGATAGTATATTCAAAATCAGAGACATTACTTTGCCGACTAAGGTCCGTCTAGTCAAGGCTATGGTTTTTCCAGTGGTCATGTATGGATGTGAGAGTTGAACTGTGAAGAAGGTTGAGAGCCGAATAATTGAATCTTTTGAACTGTGGTGTTGGAGAAGCCTCTTGAGAGTCCCTTGGACTGCAAGGAGATCCAACCAGTCCATTCTGAAGGAGATCAACCCTGGGATTTCTTTGGAAGGAATGATGCTAAAACTGAAGCTCCAGTACTTTGGCCACCTTATGCGAAAAGTTGACTCATTGGAAAAGACCCTGATGCTGGGAGGGACTAGGGGCAGGAAGAGAAGGGGACGACCAAGGAAGAGATGGCTGGATGGCATCACGGACTCAATGGACGTGAGCCTTAGTGAACTCTGGGAGTTGGTGATGGACAGGGAGGCCTGGCGTGCTGCGATTCATGGGGTCGCAAAGAGTCGGACACGACTGAGCGACTGAACTGAACTGAACTGAACTGAAGAATTTTTTAAATCTAACTTTTCAAGACTGTAGCAATGAAAAACTCAAAACAGGATCTGTATTAACCATAGTTTTTTTTTGTTTTTAAACATTTATGTAGAGTCTTAGAGAAAGAGAAGTGGCTTTACTCAGTGCAGAAAACAGCAGTGATATAAATTAACTCTAAGGGCCACATCTTGTGATTCAGTTGATTGTTTATCACTTCTAGAAAATGCATGCTGGCAGTTTAGATGCAAGTTGAAGGTAGATTGCAAGGGCTTACGTTTCCACTCAGAGTATTACTGCATGAAAGAGCTTCATATTCCAAAGGCTGAGGGAGTATGGTCAACTCTATCTATTCACTTGGTTTCATTAGCAGAAACTGCAGTGTAGAAATGTTTATATTACTATGTAAAGGCTAATAGCATTTTCTTTTAAAGTGTTGAAATTATTTCACTTGCATTAAATAAATGAAGTAACTTTGTAACCTTCTAAAATACTGATTAGTAATGGATTATGAGTAAACATATCAGACTACATAAGTACTTAGCATTTGAAATTTTTTTTCAGTCAATGATTCTATGCTTTAAACTAAAAAAAAAAAAAGATTCCTTTAACTCAGATTGTTAGGCTTCAATAACAACTTCTCAAAATAAAGTTTAGAATAAAATTACTTGTAAATCTATATGACACATCAAGTTAATTTTGAAGCCCATTCTCCCTCAATGAATAGACTGAAGAAGGACACCACTTACCACATTTCTGTGAGCACACCTCTATTACCTCTATTATGCCTCAGAATCTATTTCAGTTTCTTTATAAATATACCTCTAGAACCTGGTATACTTGGAACTATCTTTAGGCTTCCATGTAGTTATTCCATCTAGAGTTTACAGGACTTGTCTTATCCTCCAAACTTGTTAGACCAATATAAAATACACAAAGAAGATTCACAGTGAGGTTAACACAAAAAAACAAACAAACAAACAAAACAAAACAGTCTGTCCAGTTTTAAATGAAACTATCTGTTTAAAAGTATCTTATGATTTAAATCTTTGGAAGTTGATTTAAAAAACTAATTTACTGAATGGAAAAAATATTTATAAATGTGATTTATGTCATATGTGACATATCTGTGCATCCAGCCAATCTATACTTGGCTTTTGCCAATTAGAGAATATCAGTCTTCATTGCCAATTAGAGAATATCAGTCTTCATTTTGGTATGACAAGCTGTATTTTCAAAGATGTTTATCATCTCTTTGGTGTCATTTCTACTGACTATGATAAAAAATAGAAAGTATAATGAATGATAATTATCAAAATGATCAACTTACCAAGTGGTTTTATTTTAAATATCCATCTCTAAGTTAGAAGAACCCAGAATATTTGCTCAAAGGACCATATTTTACAAATGGCAGTTGAGTTTCTAGATCAGTTGACCAAATATTATTTAATTCACAATACACTTGAATAGAAGACTCTTGAGAGTCCCTTGGACTGCAAGGAGATCCAACCAGTCCATTCTGAAGGAGATCAACCCTGGCATTTCTTTGGAAGGAATGATGCTGAAACTGAAGCTCCAGTACTTTGGGCACCTTATGCGAAGAGTTGACTCATTGGAAAAGACCCTGATGCTGGGAGGGATTGGGGGCAGGAGGAGAAGGGGACGACCTAGGATGAGATGGCTGGATGGCATCACAGACTCAATGGACGTGAGTCTGGGTGAACTCTGGGAGTTGGTGATGGACAGGGAGGCCTGGCGTGCTGCGATTCATGGGGTCGCAAAGAGTCGGACACGACTGCGCGACTGAACTGAACTGAACTGAACACTTGAATCAAAACACTCACAATACAGTTCCACTACATTTGACTGGCAGTGTCCTACTTCAGAATTTTTGAGTTCAACTTACTTAAATTTATCTCATGTCTATAATTTTTTGTACAACTAACTCTTCTAACAGAAAAAAAAAAATCTTCATTTATAACTCTATCAGGGAACTGTGTGCTCCAATTTTAAGAGTCAGGAATCTACTTATCTCCCTGAAAGTTTAGAATTTCAGACTTGATTCTTCCACTTTGACATGGTGGCCACTGTTCCTTGAAGCTTTTTCCTCTCTCCCTGGAGACTTCAGAGTTTTAAATAGAGTCACAGACAGGGGTTTACTGGAGCCAGCTCAATCCAGCTTATAAGAGTAACATTTAAAACTTCAGGAATTTTGAGAGCTACTGTCAAACACAGTTCAGTTCAGTTCAGTTCAGTCACTCAGTTGTGTCCAAATCTTTGCGACCCTATGAATCGCAGCACACCAGGCCACCCTGTCCATCACCAACTCCCGGAGTTCACTCAGTCAGTGAGTCACGTCCATCGAGTCAGTGATGCGATCCAGCCATCTCATCCTCTGTCATCCCCTTCTCCTCCTGCCCCCAATCCCTCCCAGCATCAGAGTCTTTTCCAATGAGTCAACTTTTTGCATGAGGTGGACAAAGTACTGGAGTTTCAGCTTCAGCATCATTCCTTCCAAAGAAATCCCAGGGTTGATCTCCTTCAGAATGGACTGGTTGGATCTCCTTGCAGACCAAGGGACTCTCAAGAGTCTTCTCCAACACCACAGTTCAAAAGCATCAATTCTTCGGTGCTCAGCCTTCTTCACAGTCCAACTCTCACATCCATACATGACCACAGGAAAAACCATAGCCTTGACTAGACGGACCTTAGTCGGCAAAGTAATGTCTCTGCTTTTGAATATACTATCTAGGTTGGTCATAACTTTTCTTCCAAGGAGTAACCATCTTTTAATTTCATGGCTGCAATCACAATCTGCAGTGATTTTGGAGCCCCCCAAAATAAAGGCAGCCACTGTTTCCACTGTTTCCCCATCTATTTCCCATGAAGTCATGGAGCCAGATGCCATGATCTTCATTTTCTGAATGTTGAGCTTTAAGCCAACTTTTTCACTCTCCTCTTTCACTTTCATCAAGAGGCTTTTTAGCTCCTCCTCACTTTCTGCCAAAGGGTGGTGTCATCTGCATATCTGAGGTTATTGATATTTCTCCTGGCAATCTTGATTCCAGCTTGTGTTTCTCCCAGTCCTGTGTTTCTCATGATGTACTCTGCATAGAAGTTAAATAAGCAGGGTGACAAAATACAGCCTTGACGTACTCCTTGCCCTATTTGGAACCTGTCTGTTGTTCCATGTCCAGTTCTAACTGTTGCTTCCTGACCTGCATACAGATTTCTCAAGAGGCAGGTTTGGTATTCCCATCTCTTTCAGAATTTTCCACAGTTTATTGTGATCCACACAGTCGAAGGCTTTGGCATAGTCAATAAAGCAGAAATAGATGCTTTTCTGGAACTCTCTTGCTTTTTCCATGATCCAGCGGATGTTGGCAATTTGATCTCTGGTTTCTCTGCCTTTTCTGAAACCAGCTTGAACATCAGGAAGTTCATGGTTCATGTATTGCTGAAGCCTGGCTTGGAGAATTTTGAGCATTACTTTACTAGCATGTGAGATGAGTGCAATTGTGTGGCAGTTTGAGCATTCTTTGACATTGCCTTTCTTATTATTAAAAATTAAATAATATAAATTAAATCAAATACAATATATTAAAAAAGATAAATGTTTAAATCACTTCCTATGGTTACTGTATTTTACTCTGGGCTTCCCTGGTGGCTCAGCTGGTAAAGAATCCACCTACAATGTGGGAGACCTGGGTTAGATCCCTGAGTTGGGAAGGTCCCCTGGAGAAGGGAATGGCTACCCACTCCAGTATTCTGACCTGGAGAATTTCATGGACTATATAGTCCATGGGGTAACAGATAAGAAACAACTCAGAAACAACTGAGAAATTTTCACTTTTCACTCTTATACTCTTACATATGTATGTTGTTAACACTACCTAATGGTGTGTTATTTTACATTTTGTTACCACTCTGCCTTCACTGATGACACATTGGTAGCTTAAATTTGGTAGTAGGGGGAGCATTTACACCATGGGGATTGCAAACACTACAAATTAGGGTTGTTTATTTTAAGAGTTGACTTCTCCAGGCAGCCTGTGTTCTACTCATAACTAGAGTGATGCTTACCCAACAAAAAGATATATTACATTTAAAATAAAGAACAAAACATTTCCCCTCAGCATGAACAAGACTTCTCAAAATTTTCCATATATGACATTGGCACAAAATGGACACCAAGAAATGTATTTTTAAAAATGTCAACAAGAATTGCAGCTTGATAATGTGTTATACAGAACAGTATTTAGGAAGAGGGTTGATTATACATGCTTAAATTTATAAAATTATTCTTCTCTATACTCTTTAGAAAATGGCCAAGCAGTTGCCCCCAAACACAGAATCCCATACCTGAAGTGATAGAGGAACAAATATAGTCATTAAGAGGAATGCATCTGAGTCAAGTTCTTGGATAGTCAAATGCTACCTTGCAAAATAACATTTCAAAAATCACTCTACACCAAAAACTGGAAGGAAGGGCAAAACAAGATAGCAGAAAATGAATAGGTATATAGGTAGACTGTTTTGATGTTCCCAGAATTTTGCATATAAAAATAACCTTGCTTAGTAGTTTTTGATGATGATGTTCAAAGGACCAATAAAATGATATTTCTTATGACATAAATAAATGTATTTATTCTTAAATTGCTCATCAAATGTATAATTCTTATTAAAAACATGTATGCATTTTTTGTAAATTCTCATTTCTGATTTATACATCTCAATGTTAAAACGCTCCCAAATGGAGAAAAATAGTTTGGGCTGGGAGAGCAGGAAGGTGACATTGGAAAGTACACAACTATTTCTCACAGTATTGGTAATTTTCTAATTTTTTAATTAGGTTATGGGTTCACTGCTTCTTTCAAATTATGCTTAATAACTTACATGTACTGTATATTATTTTGAATATATCAAACTTCACATAACAAAAATGTTTGAAAAGAAAAAAATCCTTCTTGCATGATAGCCAGCTGGTATTTAGTATTTATAAGTCTCAGTTTCCTAATCTACTAAGCAGTCAAAGTCAGAAAAATTTCCTATAGAATTGTTGTATGTTTTCAATAATATAATGTATGTAAAGAAGAGGTTCTGAACCCTGACTAAACATTAGAATCACCATGGTGCATTGAAAAAATACTAGTTCTCAGAGTCACAATTCTAGAGATCTTAATTTAATGATGTGGGAGGAGTTGAGCCTCAGAGTTTTAAACCATCTCCCCATTTATGCTATCACTTAGTCTTTGTTGAGAATTACTGTTACTCATTATTTTCAGTGGCCTTCCCTTGTGGCTCAACTGGTAAAGAATCTGCCTGTAAGGCAGCAGAATTAGGTTCAATCCCTGGGTTAGGAAGATCCCCTGGAGAAGGGAAAGGCTACCCCCTCCAGTATTCTGGCCTGCAGAATTCCATGGACTGTATAGCATATGGGGTCACAAGAGTTGGACACGACTGAGCAACTTTTACTTTCTTTCATTACTATCAGTGCTTCTCATGTCATGAGATGGTTTACAATTACCAAAGGGCAAAAGTTTTGAGAATTACAAGAAAAAATGTGTTTATTAATTTTTCACTTGCCAAAATACCTCAGAAATTAGGTTTTTTTTCTTTTATCATTCAATCCTTCAATGAAAGGAGAGTCAAATTTAAAAATTCCATTGCACTCAAGAGGACTTCTAAAAATGGTTGTATTCTGAGTTCCATTTCCCAAACTGTTCAGTTCAGTCGGTCAATCATGTCCCACTCTTTGCAACCCCATGGACTGCAGCATGCCTGGCCTCCCTGCTGCTATTGCTGCTAAGTCACCTCAGTCGGATCTGACTCTGTGTGACCCCATAGACGGCAGCCCACCAGGCTCCCATATCCCTGGGATTTTCGAGACAAGAACACTGGAGTGGGTTGCCATTTCCTTCTCCAATGCATGAAAGTGAAAAGTCAAAGTGAAGTAGCTCAGTCGTGTCCGACTCTTCGCGACCACATGGGCTGCAGCCTACCAGGCTCCTCTGTGCATGGGATTTTCCAGGCAAGAGTACTGGAGTGGGGTGCCATCGCCTTCTTTGGCCTGCCTCCCTGTCCATCACCAACTCTCAGAGTTTGCTCAAACTCATGGCCATCAAGTTGGTGATGTCATCCAACCATCTCATCCTCTGTCATCCCCTTCTCCCGCCTTCAATCTTTCCCCGAATCAGGGTCTTTTCAAATGAATCAGTACTTCACGTCAGGTGGCCAAAGTATTGGAGTTTCAACTTCAGCATCAGTCCTTCCAAAGTACATTTAGGACTGATTTCCTTTAGGATCGACTAGTTTTATCTCCTTGCAGTCCAAGGGACTCTAAGAGTCTTCTCCAACATCACAGTTCAAAAGCATCAATTCTTCGGTGCTCAACTTTCTTTATAGTCCAGCTCTCACATCTATACCTGATTACCAGAAAAACCATATCTTTGACTTGATGAAGCTTTGTCAGCAAAATAATGTATTTGCTTTTTAATATGCTGTCTAGGTTGGTCATAGTGTAAGAGGCCAAAATTCTTTTTTAGATAATTTTAATTAATCCCTTTCTTCTTCTGTTAGTCTGTGTACCTAATTTACTGAAACTCTTGACTTAATCCCTATTTCCACCAAGTTCCATTGCAAGCACCCAAGTCCAGACCATTGCTATGGCTAAATGAAATGACCACAAGTGTTACGTTTCTGGCCTTCCTACTGTCACTCATGTCCAATCACCAGTGCATACTCCTCTTGCCTGACAAGCATCTTGTAAAAACACATATCTTCTCATTCTTCTGATCAAAACTTGCCCTTTGATGTTTCCCTATCACCTCTAGATACAAATCCACAGTTCCTCCCTAAAAGGCCTTTCTCTCTGACCAAATTCATGTTTCTTCCCAACCCTCACTCAACTCCAGCTTCTCTGACCCCTTTTTTTCTATTACTTGAACACACCAAGCAAGCTCTCTCTTTATGTCCTTCACACTTACTCTGCCCTCTTCCTAGAACATTCATCTACTCCAAATAGCTTGACTCTCCCTTCTGTCATTCAGACACTTGCTTAAATGTCATTTCTTCAAAGAACTTTTTGACCACCTATCTAAGATTACAACTTCATTCCACCAATTTTTCATCTATTTATCCACCTTTATTTTCCTTTATAATACATTAATTAGATTCCATATTTTATTTTTGGGATTCCCTGGTAGCCCAGCTGGTAAAGAATACATCTGCAATGCAGGAGAACCCAGTTTGATTCTTGGTTCAGAAAGATCCACTGGAGAAGGGACAGGCTATCCACTCCAGTATTTTTGGGCATACCTAGTAGCTCAGCTGGTAAACAATCCACTTGTAATGTGGGAGACCTGGGTTCTATCCCTGGGTTGAGAAGATCCCCTGGAGAAGGGAAAGGCTACCCACTCTATTATTCTGACCTGGAGAAGTTCGTGGACTGTATAGTCCATGGGGCTACAAAGAGTCAGATTTTATTTTTATTATACCATTTTCCACAGAATTTGAGCTCTCTGAGAGGATAAATTTTGTCTCTTATCTATCATTGTATCCTTGGCATACAAATATGGACAGATACCAAGCAGAAATTCAATAAATACTTTTTGGATAGACAGATAACTATGTAGTCAGGATGATTTGTCTTCAAGTCCTGTGAATCCTAGAAAATTCTAGAATTATTTTGGTGCATTGATTAAAACAGGAAGATCAATCAGCTTCACAACAGATGGGAAACCTAAATAAAAGCAGCCATCTTGCTAATTCTGATATCTGTTCCAAGATGCATTAGATGGGAGTATGCATAGATCAGCTAATATTCAGCAGTGTTATAAGCAACAACCTCAAACCCTAGTCCTTCCACCATTATTATTTTCATCAAATATGAAGGAGAGCATATTATCAGTTCAGTTCAGTTCAGTCACTCAGTCGTGTCCGACTCTTTGAGATCCCATGAACTGCAGCATGCCAGTCCTCCTTGTCCATCCCCAACTCCCGGAATCCACCCAAGCCCATGTCCATTGAGTCAGTGATGCCATCCAACCACCTCATCCTCTGTTGTCCCCTTCTTCTCCTGCCCTCAATCTTTCCCAGCATTAGGGTCTTTTCCAATAGTCAGCTCTATGCATCAGGTGGCAAAAGTATTGGAGTTTCATCATCAACATCAGTCCTTCCAATGAACACTCAGGACTGATCTCCTTTAGGAAGGACTGGTTAGATCTCCTTGCAGTCCAAGGGACTCTCAAGACTTCTCCAACACCAGAAATTCTCCAGCACCACAGTTCAAAAGCATCAATTCTTCTGTGCTCAGCTTTCTTTACAGTCCAACTCTCACATCCATATATGACCACTGGAAAAACCATAGCCTTGACTAGACGGACCTTTGTTGGCAAAGTAATGTCTCTGCTTTTTAATATGCTGTTTAGGTTGGTCATAACTTTTCTTCCAAGGAGTAAGCATCTTTTAATTTCATAGTTGCAGTCATCATCTGCAGTGATTTTGGAGCCCAGAAAAATAAAGTCAGCCACTGTTTCCACTGTTTCCCCTTCTATTTGCCATGAAGCGATGGGACCGTATGCCATGATCTTTGTTTTCTGAATGTTGAGCTTTAAGCCAACTTTTTCACTCTCCTCTTTCATTTTCATCAAGAGGTTTTTAGTTCTTCTTCACTTTCTGCCATAAGGGTGGTGTCATTTGCATATCTGAGGATAGTGATACTTCTGGCAATCTTGATTCCAGCTTGTGCTTCCTCCAGCTCAATGTTTCTCATGATGTACTCTGCACATTATAGTATCCATAAATCCAAGGAGCATGAAATCACTTTTAATTCTTATTCTGTTTCTGATTTGAAAGAAAAAGTCATCCTATATTTTATATATTATTTGAAAAGTTTTGGTCAATGGAGCACATAATTCAGTTTGACAATTTTATTCCTAATCAGTTTATTTGTAAAAACAAATTTATAGGAGGTCAACACATTAACTGTAGCAAATGACACATATGTGATGGAATATTTTTTTAATACACTGTTTATCTCCATGGTACTGATGATATCTACTAACAAGTTTAGAAATAGATGTCCCCAATATTAATATCTTATCACTGTTAAAAAAACAATAATGAAATGGATGTTTTTCCCTGGAAGTAGAGGATAAAATATCTGTTAGAAATATTCAATAAAGCACCTTGGTTATTTTGGTGTACAGTGACACCACAGAAGATTAGACTATTGCATGAATTCACCAGTTTTGTTTCATATAGACATAGCCATACTCAAATGAAATATGCTTTTATTTAAGTAACACTCATATTGACAATACAGGAAATTAAATGATCAGTTCTTGTCAAACAAAACGTAAGTTGTTTTAGGAAAAAGATATCTTCTGACAGTCAAATTTTATTCTTTCAGGAAACAAGCAATTCTTTGATAGAAAAATATGTTATTTCCAGAGGATATGTACTTCTGTGTTATGTTTTGCTAGTTTTCCATTTTTTTGGTATATAAGGAACAGATGGAAACAAGATTGATCCAATGAAATAATTTCTTTTACATTTTAAATTTCAATGAAATAATCTAACCTAATTTTCACATACATGTGTATATATTTTGGAAACTTTATAGGAAGTGTAAAACCAAGGTGAACTCACGGAAATTATTAAAATAACATTTACCTTTTTATTTCCTTTCAGACACCTTCATAGTTGTTATTTGTATTCTTCTCTAAATTTTCATTTCCTCCAAATAGAAATGCAAAATCTAAACTACTTGCTCTAAAATGATGCTTAGCTTTTCTAGAGTTTCATATACTCAATAAATTATCCTCACGTGGGCTGAGACTAATCATATCATTTAAATATATATATATATATACACACACTCAGATCACTGGCTAATGAAGCAACATTTTCCAATGCACTATATGGCTATGTTCACCTCAGGCCACTATATCATTAAGGTTTTAAAACACAATCATCTTACAATAAAATTATTTGCTGTCAAAATGGACCATGGCACCAATTAATAGTGTGTCAGTATAAGCAAATAATGTGGAACAACATTGAGGGCAATTAATTTGACTCCAATCAAACACTTTACTTATCTTGGTTCATACTCTGAGTGTCAAGCTTATGGTTATCAAATACAGCAAAAGCCATTATATGAGTAGAACTCCTTCAGATACTAGTATTATTCAATCCTTGAGAATGTAAACTATGTAAACTTGAAAATGTAAAACTATGGCAAATCTCACATGGAGAAAGCTTTAGTGTGTTGCTTGTGTGAAATATACGAGTTTTCCCCAAAAGAACACATTCTTTAGTTAAAAAATAATTAATGGCACTAAAGACACTATCTAAATAGGATCTTTGTTAAATGTTCTCCTAAGGCAACCAGCCTTTTCATACTGTTTGATGTCGTTCACAATGTTGTTCACATCACTAAGAACAAAGCTAGTGGAGGTGATGGAATTCCAGTTGAGCTATTTCAGTCCTAAAAGATGATGCTATGAAAGTGGGGTACTCAATATGCCAGTAAAGTTGGAAAACTCAGCAGTGGCCACAGGACTGGAAAAGAACAGTTTTCATTCCAATCCCAAAGAAAGGCAATGCCAAAGAATGTTCAAACCACCACACAATTGAACTCATCTCACATTCTAGCAAAGTAATGCTCAAAATTCTCCAAGCCAGGCTTCAACAATACATGAACCATAAGTTTCCAGATGTTCAAGCTGGTTTTAGAAAAGGCAGAGGAACCAGAGATCAAATTGCCAACATCCACTGGATCACTGAAAAAGTAAGAGAGTTCCAGAAAAATATCTATTTCTGCTTTACTGAATATGCCAAAGTCTTTGACTGTGTGGATCACCAGAAACTGTGGAAAATTGCCTCTTGAGAAATCTGTATGCAGGTCAGGAAGCAATAGTTAGAACAGGACATGGAACAACAGCTTGGTTCCAAATAGGAAAAGGAGTACATCAAGGCTGTATATTTTCACCCTGCATTTTTTTTAATTTTTTAAAATTAATTTACTTAATTTAATTGGAGGCTAATTACTTTACAATATTGTAGTGGTTTTTGCCATACATTGATGTGAATCAGCCATGGGTGTACATGTGTTCCCTGTCCTCTCCCACCTCCCTCCCCATCCCATCCCTCAGGGTCAACCCAGTGCAACAGCCCTAGCACTGTCTCATGTATCAAACTTGGACTGGAGATCTATTTCACATATGATAATATATATGTTTCAATGCTATTCTCTCAAATCATCCTACCCTCACCTTCTCTCATGGGTCCAAAAGATTGTTTTTTACATCTGTGTTTCTTTTGCTGTCTCGCATATAGGGTCATCATTACCATCTTTCTAAATTCCATATATATGCGTTAGTATACTGTATTGGTGTTTTTCTTCCTGACTTACTTCACTCTGTATAATAGGTTCCAGTTTCAACTATCTCATTAGAACTGATTCAAATGCATTCTTTTTGGTAATATTCCGTCGTGTATATGTACCACAGCTTTCTTATCCATTCGTCTGTTGATGGACATCTAGGTTGATTCCATGTCCTGGCTATTGTAAACAGTGCTGCGATGAACATTGGGGTACATGTGTCTCTTTCAATTTTAGTTTCCTCAGTGTGTGTGCCCAGTAGTGGGACTGCTGGGTCATATGGCAGTTCTATTTCCAGTTTTTTAAGGAATCTCCACACTGTTCTCCATAGTGGCTGTACTAGTTTCCCTCTTCTCCACACCCTCTCCAGCATTTATTGTTTCCAGACTGTTTAACTTATATGCAGAGTACATCATAAGAAACACTGGGATGGATGAAGCACAAGCTGGAATCAAGATTGCCAGGAGAAATATCAATAACCTCAGGTATGCAAATGATACCACCCTTGTGGCAGAAAGTGAAGAAGAACTAGAGCCTCTTGATGAAAGTGAAAGAGGAGATTGAAAAAGTTGGCTTAAAGCTCAACATTCAGAAAACTAAGATCACGACATCTGGTCCCATCACTTCATGGCAAATTGATGGGGAAAGAGTGGCAGACTTTATTTTTGTGCTCCAAAATCACTGCAGATGATGACTGCAGTCATGAAATTAAAAGATGCTTGTTCCTTGGAAGAAAAGTATGACCAACCTAGACAGCATATTAAAAGGCAGAGACATTACTTTGCCAACAAATGTCCATCTAGTCAAGGCTATGGTTTTCCAATAGTCATGAATGGATGTGAGAGTTAGACTATAAAGAAAGCTGAGCACAGAAGAATTGATGCTTTTGAACTGTGGTATTGGAGAAGACTCTTGAGAGTCACTTGGACTGCAAGGAGAGCCAACCAGTCAATCCTAAAGGAAATTAGTCCTTAATATTCATCGGAAGGACTGATGCTGAAGCTGAAACTCCAATATTCTGGTCACCTAATGCAAAGAGCTGACCGATTTGAAAAGACCCTGATGCTGGGAAATATCGAAGGCTGGAGGTGAAGGGGACGACAGAGAATGAGATGGTTAGATAGCATCACTGACTCAATGGACGTGAGTTTGAGTAAACTCTGGGAGTTGGTGATGGACAGAGAAGCCTGGTGTGCTGCAGTCCATGTGGTTGCAAAGAATCCGACAGGCCCGAGCAACTGAACTGAAATGAAGTGAAGGCAACCAACAGAAATGAAGAGTAGAACCTAATACAAGCTAAACTCAGGGAAAGAGTATGGAAAAGATGTTGGAGAAGATACATAACAGATTTAAACATGTTTGAGACTGGATCCTAGAGAAGATCTGTATCCTGACACACAGCTTCCCCAACTTAGCTGCTGGTTAGCTCAATTCCTCAAACTGCCCTGGTCACTCCACTGCTAGCTCACCTGAGGGAAAGTGAGACAAGAAGGGAACTTAGAAGAAAGAGACTACAGTCTTAACAGATTGTGGTTAAAATACCTTTTGCAAATCTTATAAAATATAATAATATGAACATATTGCTAGGCCCTCTTACCCAGGGCCCATGCAAGCAGGATGTTCCTAAGTTTTAAACTGCAGTAACTAGTGGTACATCTGACACAGTCAGTGAAACAAATGGTGGTACATATTAATCATACAAAGCAGTGGAGGAGAAAGTAACACTAAGGCTATAGTTTTCATGTTCCGTCTTCTAAGAATTGGATGCCATATCTTTAAAATGCCACTGGCAGATTTATTTTGCTGATTCTCTGTGTGATTACCAAAGGCAAAAAGCGGTATGTGTATGTGTTTGTGTGTGTAAATGGACATAGGAAATTATGTAGTAATTATCTCTGAGTAAATTGTGAAACTGGCTAAGCAGAGTAACATATTTAAGATAAATCATTACATGTTTAAAGATATGTAAGTATCCCTTTCTTTATCAGAGTTGCCCAATAAGTCTACCTATTAGTCACTCCTACTCATTGACCAATAGGGTATTTGATTGCAGAAGCCAGGAGTTGGAGATAGGGGACTCTATTACAAAAAGAAGGCTGAATTAACATGGATAAATTTTTAAACTTTCAAATATGTTAAGTGGCATCAAATCACTGTCTTTAAGCTTTTAAATTTTGATACCCTTGAGGGTTATGCAGAAATATATCCTGTGTGATTTATAAATGCCATTCTTGTTTTCTTTTTAAATGTATTTCTAGAACCCACTTCATTTTGAGTTTTTAATAAATGGAACAGATGATTCAGAAAAAGTATGGACTACCTATTCACCAGAATTAAGCCAGAGGCTGAATCTCTACTAAGGTTTGCTGAAGACAATAAGCATTATCGGACTCTATACATACAAGAAAGATGAAGTCTATGTATGGAGTAACATGATTTTGCCCGAACAGTAAAAGATGCTAGAAGCTGTGGATTTTGGATGAAGAAGAAAGATGTGGTAGGTAAACTTGAGAAAATACAGAGCATAAAATTAGGTTAAGAATATTAAAATTCTACAAAAGCAATAAATATTACCAGGGGACTCAAAGAATGGGTGAAAACATTTTTCTTTTTATTACAGGGGAGGATATAATTAAACCTAAGTTCTGTGCCCTCTGACACTCCTATGAGATCATAAATTTAAAAGTTAATATGTTTCTCTGTAGCTTGAGGTCAATGCTGTATTCATAGTATAATAAATAATACATTCCTGACAATCACTGACCACAAAAGTTTCAGGAGAAAGAATATACCACAAGAAAGTCTTTACTTCTATGGTACAAAGTTTCCTTTTTTTTTTTTTTTTCTTCCTTTTCATTCGCTTATTTTCTTTATGTGATTCTATTTCTTCACTCACCTGTCAGATGGTAATCTTCCTGCAGGTTCATCCCCACAAATATTATCTTTGTTTTCTGCATAGTCTTTTTTGTAACCTTCCACAATGCATTGTTTTACATATGCTGAGAGCTCATACAAACTTATTTTCAGTCTCAAACTTTCCTCTGAGTCCACTGGTCATTTAGAGTTGAATACCTACATATAAGATTACATTTGCCCTTCTGCCAAGCTCATTCCTCCTATTTCTTATCTTCACTAATAATACCATGTTATCCAAGCCCTGTCCCCCACAAAAATGGAAGCTGTCCAGAATCCTCTCTGTCTTAATTCTCAAACCAAACTCTCAAAGTCAGGAACAATATAAAGCAGTGGTCAAGTGCTTAGTGCAAAGTGTGACCATGTCATTCACTTAGCTGTATGAAGTTATATATATCATTTAGCTTCTCTGTGCCTGTCTTACAAGGTGGTTAAGATGATTAACTGGATGATGTATGTTCAGTGCTTAGAGCATTGCCTGGCACTTACTAAATGCTCAATAATTTATTATTGCTCACCTCTATGCCTTCATACATGCTGTTTCCTCTGCTTGGAATGTCCTTTCCAGGATGTTATTATAATTTAGATGCCCGGCTGATCATAGACAGTAGAAGCATCTGGGATGCTGTCTTTACTGATAGATGGGCTTCTGGTTGGAATAAGTATCCTATGAATTATAAGTAATAAATCTCTTCTAATTTAAGGGACAGGTGATTCAGACTGTTGATTTTAATTCTGGCAAATCAGTGAAGAGCAAAGTGAATGTAATTATTCTGGCATGGAAGGAACAGGTTGCATAATAAAACTAGTATCAAACCCTTTGTTAGGGGATTCTCTAGGCCTTGCATAATTTCTTTGAGTACATCCCCATAAAACAAGATACCTTAAAGAGCAGAAAAGTGTGTCTTACCTAATGTCATATCTTTAATATCTGATAGAGTTTCTTGCTTACAGAGGGCAAGTCTATTTTTACAGGAGAAAGAAAAGAACGGAAATGAAGGGAAGGAAGGTAGAAAATAGATGAAAAAATATACAAAATAATGCACACAAAGAGGAAAATATTTTTCTGAGTATAATTAGCTATAATGCATATGTACATACATTTAGCTATGATATATATTGAAAGTAATGGCAATAATTTCTGTGCCATGGACCATATGGTGGTGAGAGAAAAATCTAGGCAGGGCTGAGTGTTACTATTAGGAGAGAAGTTTATCAAGAGAGTGCAGCCAAGTTTAATCACACGCATTAATTGAAGAAATGAGTGCATATGTTCAAGAAACCATTATCACTGAAGCTAAGGAATAAAAGCATTGAAAGTAAAGATGGATGACATGAAAGAGGAAGGCAGCTGTTGAAGGCCCAGCAAGCTCATGAGACAGGGAAAATCTCTGACCAGCAGTGCTCCAAAGAGAAGACAGAAGTCTATGAGCCCTCTTTAAATGTCTTAGGTTTTAGTTCTAAGGAAGAGTTTTCTTAGGTGAAAGGGATTCCCTTGTTATCTTTGATCTGGTTCTTTATGCTAAATAAAGACTTAGTTGTTTATTTGTATCTTGTTTTGTTTTCATTTAGAATTTTGAGAGAGGCTTTGTCTCTCTCTGGAAATGTTGTGGCCTATCAGACATTATTTATCTCTGTGCTTGAAAAATGTCTTTGTAAACTTACTATGAAAAAGAGACCTAACTGTTGAATTAAATAATTCTCAATCCTGAACAAATGGAAGTCATGTACATGAGTATTCTTAGATTCTCTGGGTTTTCAGTAGGCCAAATAATAAAACTAGTATCAAAGGAAGAAAGGCAGAAAATAGATGAAGGAATATTAAAGCAGTGGTCAATATTTCCTTTCTCCTTCTAATACTTTTCTACCTACCTTCTAATATTTCCTTGGGTGTGGGCTGGGGAGGCACACAAGGATGTACTGGGCTACATCATGTTCTCTCAGTATTTGGTAGAAATTATTATCTTGGCGTGTGCATGTTAAGTTTTTCTAGACAATACTATTGTGTCTCACATTTGCCATAGCTTGCATTGAAATCAGATAACTAGTCAGCCCTTTAGGATTCTGAGTTTTCCCCTAACAATTTTTCTAAGCTTATTACTATCAAGGGCAATATTGTTGCTAAAAGTTTAGTTTTATCATTTTTCCAGTCAAACATTACTGACATTTATATATTAAATTTCAAGATTAGGATTTGACAATGAAGAAAATAAAGTTTGATTCCATTTTTCTCTTGGCCTACTGAAAGCCCAGAGAATCTAAAAATACTCATGTACATGACTTCCATTTTTTCAGGATTCAGAATTATCTAATTCAACAGTTTGGTCTATGTCTCTTTCATCATAAGTTTACAAACACATTTTTCAAGCAGAGAGATAATGTCTGATAAGCCACAATATTTCCAGAGAGAGACGAAGGCTATCTCAAAATTCTAAATTAAAACAAAACAAGATACAAATAAACAACTAAGTCAAGTCAAGGAATATTTAACCACCTAAAACACTGAATACATTCATTATACAAAGTGACAAGAGGAGAGATAAACTGGCTCCTACTGAGGCATGTAAAGAAGCTTTAAAGAGAATAAAATATTTGAGCTAGGTGGGGAAAAAAAAGATAAATAAGAATTTGCTAAGCAAAGAGAAGAGGGAAAATTATTCCAGCTAAAGGCAACATTTTCAAAGACAGAAAGTTGGTATATTTGGAAAATTGGGTTTGGAAGAAGCATCAGACCTATTGGTTGAGAGGTAGAAAGTGAAGTGGAAATTCTTTAAGGCCTCATGGACCATACTGTAAACACCAGAATTATGATCAATTAATGGAAAGGGGTAGGAGGAGCCTTCACTATCTATTAAGGAGAATTGTAAAATTAGGTTTGCTTTACAGAAATAAGAGCACAGTCTCTGAAACAGGAAGTATACCAGCTTTTACATCCCTGAAATTATGAAATTTTCTCTACTGTTGTTACCACTGACAGTAATTAAAAACAGCTGGATGATAAAGTCTGGGGTCTTATTGGCCATGCAGAGTCTTAGAGGTCCCTCCCCCCTTTAAATTAAATCAACACGTCAGCTTTCGGTTTTCTGGTTTTGACATAAAAAGACTGTGCTTGTATCTTAAGATTAGAAGAATGGATATATGGTGTGAAACTAATTACAGATAATATTCAGGGGTAGATTAAATAATTTCATTTGTTTAACATAAATCACATTGGTGTTTGCTTGAAACCAAATCAATGAAGAAAACAAACTGATACTGAAAGTAGTATATACAACAATCAAATTCAAAGAAGTAATTTCATCATTGAATGTTGTGTGAACTTTGGCACTTAACTAAATATTTCTGGAGTCAATTAACACATTTATTAGTAAGTGTTATCAATTTATTAATACATTAGTCAATAAACACATATTTATTAAGAACATGTTATATATCCAATTTCTGCTTGAAATTCTATGTAGAAATCTATTATTTTGCAGAGAAAAAAACAGAAAGAATGATTCTCCCCATAGACTCAGAAAGAGAACCCTCTATAAATCTGTCTAGTAAACCTTGAATTTAGAGACCCAAAGGGTCCTAGGGATTATTTGCTCCAGGTTAATTATAGTCTGGCTTCCCTACTGGCTCAGCTGGTAAAGAATCCACCTGACAATGCAGGAGATGCAAGAGATGTGGGCTTGATCCTTGGGTGGGGAAAGATCTCTTGGAGAAGGAAATGGCAACCTGCTCCAGTATTCTTGTCCTGAAAATTCCATGGGCAGAGGACCCTGGCAAGCTGCAGTCTGTGGACCACAAAGAGTCAGACATGACTGAGCATACACACAATTTTATCCTAGCACTTCCTTACCTGAAACTCTAGTCCTAGAATATATACAAACCAACTTCCCAAGAGCAAAAGTGTTTTTCTCCAAATTTGAATGGAACAATTTTCTTAATTTGAATTTTGGATTGTTTGTTGCAAATGTATAGAAATATGATTGATTTTGTATATTGCTCTTGTTTCCCATGATCTTGCTGACCTTGCAGATTTTGTATTTTTTTAAGTGAATTCCTTCAGATTTTCTGTATGTAAGTTTCATGTATTTTGTGAATAGAGACAGTTTTACTTCTTAATTTTAAAGTAAATAAATAACTGGATTTTAATAGCAAAAGCAACTTTCCAAGGGTGTGTAAGTACGAGCTTGTAACATAAAGACCCAGTACGTGGAGTACTTTTGAAGAGTCTAATGCTATGAGTAAACAAAATAACTGATTGAAGAAGAAATGGCCTGGAGAAGTCTGTATGTAACAACATGAATATAAGCATGAGCTTTAAACTGAGGTTACTATCTCAGTAAATCTCTCAGAGTATTTGTGCTTCTTTTTCAGGATTTTTCCCTGATCAAGGGCATTATTTATTTTTTCAATTTCCTTCTAAATATTTTATACAGTAAGAAAGTGCCTACACAAAAAAGAAAATTCACTTTCTTGTTGTTAGTTGAAACAATGAATCTTATAAAGGTATATGTGTTAATTATGGGACTCTGTAAGATATGCTAATGCTATAAATGCTAGATATCAAAATCTTTACATTCTCTTATAAACATCAGCTTCCAACCTCCCCTCACCTCCATCATTGCATACATATTCACACACATCCACTGAGAGCCACGGGGAGTATATTTTGTATTTTATAATAGATTTTAAAAAGAATGTAAATTCCAACTAAGTCAAATATTAGAGTCAATCAAATAGAAATGTTCCCTTAACTTTTCACCTGGGGTCATTATAAAATTAAAACCCTTAGGTATTAATGTAAATGTAGAATGCCTTGCTTAAAGAAATAAGACAATAAGTACCATTTGATTACAGAATAAGTAACATTTAAAGGTATGTTTATTTATAGGTAACTTGATTCTATGAAGTAACGGATATTTCAATTTTTTTTCCCCACAACTCACTAATCAAATAGTTTATATATATATATATATATATATATTTTTTTTTTTTTTTCCCCTTTGATCTCACAAGAAAACATTTCAAAGTAGTAAAAACTGGTGCTTTTCTTTCAAGCAAAGAACTACTGCAAGGCTCCTAGTATTTTATCAGTGTAATATTCTAACTTTCTAACCTGAGAAACAAGTACTCGTTATTTTGGGAAATGTTTATATTTATCCTTCATATATTTTATAATGCTTTGCATTTGCAAAACTCTTCTAAACAAACAGCTAAATATAATTTATAAAATGTCTCCAGGTCCTCAGGAAAAAAATGTTATTTTTTTAAGTAACATTGGTTTATAACATTATATAAATTTCATACATACAATTCAGCTTTGTATACACTACAGAGTTCACCATCATAAGTCTAGCTCCCATTCAGCACCATAAAATTAACCTCCTTTACCCATTTTGCCCTATCCCCACTTCTCCTCCTTTCTGGTAACACCAATCTTTTCTCCATAAGTACATGTTTGTTTTTGTTTTGTTTTGCTGTGTGTTTTTTTTTTAAATTCCACATATGATCATCATTCTCAGACTTATGTCCCTTAGCATAATATGCTTGAGGTCTATCTATGTTGTTATGAGTTGTAAGATTTCATCTTTTTTATGGCTGAGTAATATTCCATTTCATATAAATACCAGATCTTTATCCATTCATCTGTCCATGGGCATGTAGGTTGCATCCGTATGTCAACTAATGTAAATAATGCTGCAATATACATGAGTGTGAATATATATTTTGAATTAGTGTTTTTATTTCTCAAATAAATACCCAGAAATATAATAGCATATGGTAGGTCTATTCTTAATGAAAAGGTTCCATTCTTGAGCCAAGTAAAATATTGACTTAAATTCCTGATTTGGGAAAAATAGCATTTTAATTTAACATGGTACACATTTTAGAATCTGTCTTGGATTCATTTCTCTTGATATATATAACCATTTTTATTATTGCAAATAATTGAAGAATTTATAAAATCTGTGGTCTATTTTTTAATAAGTTGCCTTGTAAGCCCTCTTTCAAAATAAATAACCCTCCTTAAGTTTGTAATAATTGACTTCACTTTTCTCAACTTGCTTTCACTCTCCTTAGCAGTTTATTTACTTTAAAAATTATGTTATAGCACCTGAAACAGACTTTCTCTAAGTTGACTGCTGCAAGCTCTAAATGTCTCTCATATGTGAGACTATAGAATAAATACTAGATTTCTAGAAAATTCTCTGCCATTGGGGGTGAGTTTATGCTCGGTAAAAGATAGCTAGTAAATATTAAAATTAGAAAGTCACAAATAGGATGAGTTAATTAAAATTTAAATTATAAAACGTTTGTAATTTTAAAAATAAATCTTAAGATTGTATTTTATAGCAAATTATAATAGGTTTTTTAAAAACTCACAGTGAATTTTTTTAAACTGTAAGATTAGAACATTTGCATATTTCAATAAACATTAAATTATGTATGTACTATATTCCAAGGACTATACAATTGCTAGAAGCTGTCATAGACCCTATATGGTTTAAGAGAGAAGGCAAACATGAAGACACAGGAGTTAGTTACTATATTCTGTGAATAATGGCATCACATAAGTCACAGTGTAATTTTAAGGAGGAAGCAATCAACTCCATTGGGTGCGGTGAGAGTTTGGCAAAGGTTTCCAGAAAGAGATGTGGTTAATCTGAATTTTAAAGAAAAGAGATGCATTTTTCTGGGCACATACCTACAATCAAAGTAACAGATATACCCCAAAACTCCCAGAGTTTACTGTGCCCCTTTGTTTTGTTTTATGATAAGAATACTTAACATGAGATTCATCTTATTAACAGATATTGAAACTCACAACACCTTATTGCTAATTATAGGTGTTATTTTGTACAGCAGATCTCTTAAACTTACTCATCTTGCATAACTGATACTTGATATTCAGTCTGTATCTTAAACTTTCCAGATCAGTATCACTGGGGCCACTTATACATACAGATTCTGTAGCCCAGCACCTCCCAGACCTACTGATCAGAGACTTCATGGGAAGAGTCTAGAACCTCTGTGCTCAAGGTGACTTTAATACCCGGAAAGGCTGGAGAAATACCACTTTTAGGAAGTATATTCCTTCAGAGGAACCTAGAAAGCTTGGGTGTTCTGTCTATAGATTGAGCTCAAGCTAATTAAGGTAATCAAACTGCTCACGAAGCATCAGTAGTTATGGTTAGTTGATGATTTACTTGTTTATCCCTTCAAAGGGACTGCAAACTTCTTAGGGGTTGAGGATATATCACTACTAGAATCCAAGCTTTTAGCATGCACAAATATTCAATAAACACTGTTAATACATGAATAAAATGACATTTCAACCATTCACACATTTTAAAAAATGGCTCCTCTGTGTGTTTATTATTGTATATTCAGCTGCAAAGCACAAGGCTAACCTAGTGAGATAACACTTTGTTGTTGCTAAGTTGTCGAGTCATGTCCCACTCTTTGTGATCCCATGGACTACATCATGCCAGGCCTCTCTGTCCCTCACCATATCGCAGTATGCCAAAGTTCACGTTCATTGTACCGGTGATGCCATCCAGCCATCTCATCCTCTGACACCCTCTTCTCCTTTTGCTCTTGATCTTTCCCAGCATCAGGGACTTTTCCAAAGAGTTGTCTGTGTACATCAGATGACAAAATACTGGAGCTTCAGCTTCAGCATCAGTCCCCACAGTGAATATTCAGGGTTTATCTTCCTTAAGATTGACTGGTTTGATCTCCTTGCTGTTCAAGGGACTTTCAGGAGTCTTCTCCAGCACCACAGTTCGAAGGCATCAATTCTTTGGCGTACTGCCGTCTTTATGGTTCAGCTCTCACAACCGTACATGACCACTGGGAAGATCATAGTCTTGAAGATACAGACCTTTGTCAGCAAAGTAATGTCTCTGCTTTTCAACACACTGTCTCTGTTTGTCATTGCTTTCCTGCCAAGAAGCAACCATCTTCTGATTTTATGGCTGCAATCACCATCTGCAGTGATTTTGGAGTCGAAAAGGAGGAAATCTGTCACTACTTCCACCTTTTCTCCTTCTATTTGCCATGCTGTAATGAGGCCAGATGCCATGATCTTAGTTTTTTTAAATATTTAGTTGTAAGTCGGCTCTTTACTCTTCTCCTTCATCCTCATCGAGAAGCTCTTTAGTTCCTCTTCACTTTCTGCCGTTAGAGTGGTATCATCCGCCTATCTGAGGTGGTTGTTTCTCCTGCCTATCTTGCTTCTGCCTTGTAACGCATCCAGCCCAGAATTTCTCATGATGTGCTCAGCATATAGGTTAAACAAACCGGGTGACGGCAGATAGCCCTGTCATATTCTTTTCTTAATCTTGAGCCAATCAGTTGTTACATACAGCATTCTAACTGTTTCTTCTTGACCCGCATATAGGTTTCTCGGGAGACAAGTAAGATGGTCTGGTATTCCCATTTCTCTAAGAGCTTTCCACAGTTCCACACAGCCAAAAGTTTTAATTTAGTCAACGAAACAGAGATAGATGTTTTTCTGAAATCCCCTTGTTTTCTTGATAATCCAGCGAATGTAGGCAATTTGATCTCTAGCTCCTCTTCCTTTTCAAAACCCATCTTAGGCATTTGGAAGTTCTTGGTTCCCATGATGCTGAAGCCTAGCATGAAAGATTTTAAGCATGACCTTACTAGCATGGTAAATGAGTGCAATTGTCTGATAGCGCATTCTTTGGTACTGCCCTTCTTAGGAACTGGGATGAAGGCTGACCTTTTCCAGTCCTTGGCCACTGCTGGGTTTTCCAGATTTACTGGCATAATGAGTGAAAAACCTTGATGGCATCCTCATTTATGCATCTTAATAGTTCTGCTGGAATTTCATTACAGCCACTAGCCTTACTAACAGCAGTGCTTCTTAAGGCCCAGTTGACTTCACACTCCAGAATGTCTGACTCTGGGTGACTGACCACACCATTGTGGTAATCAGATTCATTAAGATCTTTTTTCATATTGTCCTTCCATGTATTCTTTCTATTTCTTCCTGACCTCTTCACCATCTAGTAGGTCTCTACCATTTTTTATCCTTTATTGTGCCCATCTTTGGGTGGCATGCTCCCTTGATGCTTCCAATTTTCCTAAAAGAGATCTCTGGATTTCCCCTTTTGTTGTATTGAAGTTGGTTGCTGGCAGTGATCATGATCCTGCTTTCTTTAATGTCTTTGACTAAACTGCCAAAAGAATATCATACTGTTTTCATTTCTCATGACAAACTCATGAACTATATAAAAGGCCAAAAAGATATGACACGAAAAGATGAGTCCTCCAGGTCTGAAGGTGTCCAATATGCTATTGGGGAAGAGCAGAGGAGGTAACACTAAAGACTATCAAATAATTAGGCTTTTATCAGAGTATGAACAATTTAAATTATTAGTGAAGTGGATAAAATACAAGTTTCACATCAACCGTGTTTGTCAAATAACATAAACTATAATGTCTTTGTATGAAATAATTCAATTTGTCTTTTGTGTTCTGTAATAACTAAAAATAGTTCTGCATTTCACATATACTGCATTTCATAAAAGGAACACAGGATCAATCAAACTGACACCTGAAATTAAAGGCAGTGGAACATGATTTCCTTAATAAGTATTATTTTTCATTAGGAGACGCTCCTGATTCTTGAATTGTCTCCTACTTGCACAAACATATTGTTGGGACAGACAGAAGAGGAAAACCAACTGGATAAATATTTTAAAATGTATCTCTGTATGGCAAAGAAATATTTTGCCCAACAATTGACATTTAAAGGACAAAGGGTAACATGGGCCATATTTTTCATTAACTTGACAATATAAAAAGACAGACTACTTTCCTATAAGCTAGAGCAGAAGATCATGACTGTGAAGTAATTTTATTTTCTTGAATATCATCAAAAGAACAAATAAAAATATGAGGCATTTATAAAATATTATGTAAATATAAAATATACTTAGCTATTTTCAAAACATACTTTGTTTTAAGAATAACTTATAGATTATATAGCTGGAGGAGCAGGCAAAAAAAAAAATGTCAAGGAGAAATCTTTCTACTTTATTTCCACCTCTGTAAAACTTTATATAAGGAAGTTACTAGTCGTTCCTGCTATAATAATTTCAGAGGACACTACTCATAAGGGAAAAGGCACAGGGTCCACATATAAATCTCTTTTGGTGATTTAATCATAGATATTAAAGAAGGCAGGATCATGATCATTGCCAGACACCAGCTGCAAATACAATAACTGTGAAATTTATTTTTGCAAATATAATGGCAATTTTATAGCAGTATGAATGAATGCTAAGGAAAGCCTATTCATTTGATACCTTTGCTGAATTAGGCCTTGAGTTCCATAGAGTGCAACGGCTGTTACAGTTTCATTTCAAAATTATCCTGAAAAGATGCATAGAAATAAAATTATATCCTAAGAGCCCTAAGGAATTTTTACATATAGGAAAAGCATATTCAAGGTCTCTTTGCAAAATAAAAAATTACTCTCTTAAAGGATGATTAGGATTTCTCTGTATTGTTTTGCAAGTTCCTATAAATATATAATTATTTTAAAATTTAAAAAGTTTTTGGCCAATTTACTATCCAATTCACAGTATTGTAAAGTTGGATTTTTATAATTTTTTTAAAAGAAGAATGCACTTGCTTAACTTCATACTTACCAGAAAACAGGATGGCTACTAGCTTTTCATTCATTCACAAAATTACTATTGTGTGGGTTCAGTTCAGTCACTCAGTTGTGTCCGACTCCTTGTGACCCAGTGGACTGCAGCCAGGTCTCCCTGTCCATCACCAATTTCCGGAGTTTACTAAAACTCATGTCCACTGAGTCGGTGATGCCATTCATCATCTCATTCTCTGTCGTCACCTTCTCCTTTCGCTTTCAATCTTTCGCAGCATCGGGGTCTTTTCAAATGAGTCAGCTCTTTGCAGCAGGGGGCTGAAGTATTGGAGTTTCAGCTTCAACATCAGTCCTTCCAATGAATATTCAGGACTGATTTCCTTTAGAATTGACTGGTTGGATCTCCTTGCAGTCCAAGAGACTCTCAAGAGTCTTCTCCAACACCACAGTTCAAAAGATTCAATTTTTCTGCACTCTGCCTTCATTATAGTCCAACTCTCACATCCACACATGACCACTGGAAAATCCATAGCCTTTACTAGATAGACCTTGTTGGCAAAGTAATGTCTCTGCTTTTTAATATGCTGTCTAGGTTGCTTATAAATTTTCTTCCAAGGAGTAAGCATCTTTTAATTTCATGGATGCAGTCACAATCTACAGTGTTTTTGGAGCCCCCCCCCAAAATAAAATCTGTCAGTGTTTCCACTGTTTCACCATCTATTTCCCATGAAGTGATGGGACCAGATGCCATGCTCTTAGCTTTCTGAAAGTTGAGCTTTAGGTCAACTTTTTCACTCTCCTCTTTCACTTTCATTAACAGGCTCTTTAGTTCTTCTTCACTTTCTGCCATCAGTGTGGTGTCATTTGCATATCTAAGGTTATTCATATTTCTCCCGGCAATCTTGATTCCACCTTGTGATTCCTCCAGCCCAGCGTTTCTCATGATGTGCTCTGCATATAAGTTAAATAAGCAGGGTGACAATATACAGGCTAACATACTCCTTTTCCTATTTGGAACCAGTCTGTTGTTCCATGTCCAGTTCTAACTGTTGCTTCCTGACCTGCATACAGATTTCTCACGAGGCAGGTCAGGTGGTCTGGTATTCCCATCCCTTTCAGAATTTTCCACAGTTTATTGTGATCCACACAGTCAAAGGCTTTGGCATAGTAAAAAAAGCAGAAATAGATGTTTTTCTGGAACTCTCTTGCTTTTTCCATGATCCAGTGGATGTTGGCAATTTGATCTCTGGTTCCTCTGCCTTATTTAAAACCAGCTTGAACATCAGGGAATTCATGGTTCACATATTGCTGAAGCCTGGCTTGGAGAATTTTGAGCATTACTTTACTAGTGTGTGAGATGAGTGCAATTGTGTGGTAGTTTGAGCATTCTTTGGCATTGCCTTTCTTTGGGATTGGAATGAAAACTGACCTTTTCCAGTCCTGTGGCCACTGCTGAGTTTTCCAAATTTGCTGGCATATGGAGTGTAGCACTTTCACAGCATCATCTTTCAGGATTTGAAATAGCTCAACTGGAATTCCTTCACCTCCACTAGCTCTGTTCATAGTGATGCTCTTAAGGCCCACCTGATTTTACCTTCCAGGATATCTGGCTCTAGTTGAATGATCATACCATCATGATTATCTGGGTCATGAAGATCTTTTTTGGATAGTTCTTCTGTATATTCTTGCCACCACTTCTTAGTATGTTCTCCTTCTGTTAGGTTCATACCATTTCTGTCCTTTATTGAGCCCATCTTTGCATGAAATGTCCCCTTGGTATCTCTAATTTTCTTGAAGAAATCTCTAGTTTTTCCCATTCTATTGTTTTCCTCTATTTCTTCACACTGATCACCAAGGAGGGCTTTCTTATCTCTCCTTGCTCTTCTTTGGAACTCTGCATTCAAATTGGAATACCATTCCTTTTCTGCTTTGCTTTTGGCTTCTGTTTTCACAGCTATCTCTAAGACCTCCTCAGACAGCCATTTTGCTTTTTTGCATTTCTTTTTCTTGGGGATGGTCTTGATCCCTGTCTCCTGTACAATGCCACGAACCTCTCTCATAGTCTATCAGGCACTCTGTCTATCATATCTAATCCTTTGTATCTATTTGTCACTTCCACTGTATAATCGAAATGGATTTGATTTATGTCTTACCTGAGTGGTCTAGTGGTTTTTCCTACTTTCTTCAATTTAAGTCTGAATTTGGGAATAAAGTGCTCATGATCTGAGCCACAGTCAGCTCCCAGTCTTTTTTTTTTTTTTTTTTTTGCTGACTGTATATAGCTTCTCCCTCTTTGTTGGCTGTGCAGCGCTGGAGCTGCCGTGAGGAGATACTCCATATCCAAGGTCACAGAAACCCCGGCAAGATGGTAGGTGCTTGAGCTGTGGCTGCATGGCACTGGAGCAGCTGTGAGGAGATACCCCACACCCAAGGGCAAAGGAGAAGCCCCAGCAAGATGGTAGGAGGGGCGAATTTGCATTTAGCATCAAACCCCATTCCCACCAGAGATGCTCAGAGGGCTCAAACAAACCTTGTGTGCACCAGGACCCAGGGACCCCACAGAGACTGAGACAGAACTGTGTTGAGTGTCTCCGTGGAGGTACGAGTCAGCAGTGGACTGTCACAGGGACCGTGGCTCTGGGTGCAGCAGACTTGGGTATGGCATAAGTCCTCTTTGAGGAGGTCGCCATTACGCACCATAGCACTGCCAGAACTTAACAAGACTGGGAAATAGAGTCTTGTGGGCACAGACAGAACCTTATGTGCACCAGGACCCAGGGGAAAGGAGCAGTTGGCCCCACAAGAGACTGACCAGACTTGCCTGTGAGTGTCCAGGAGTCTCCAGCAGAGGCGTGGCTGGGTGGTGGCCTGCTGCAGGGCTGGGGGCACTGGGTGTAAGAGTACATGCATGGAATCTTTTGGGGGAGCCACCATTACCTTCATTACCTCCATCATAGTTGGGCCCCAGGGAAATAGCAGCCAGGAAACACAGCTCCACTCATCAACAGAAAGTTGGATTAAAGATCACTGAGCATGGCCCCACCCCTCAGAATAAGACTATTTCCCCTCAGTCAGTCAGTCTCTCCAATCATGAAGCTTCCATAAGCCTCTTATCCTTCTCCATCAGAGGGCAGACAGACTGAAAACCACAATTACAGAAAACTAGCCAATCTGATCACATGGACCACAGCCTTGCCTAACTCAATGAAACTATGAGCCACGCCATGTAGGGTCACCCAGGACGGGTCATGGTGGAGAGTTCTGACAAAATGTCCACTGGAGAACGGAATGGCAAACCACTTCCATATTCTTGCCTTGAGAACCCCATGAACAGTATGAAAAGGTAAAAAGATAGGGCATAGAAAGATAAACTCCCCAGGTCAGTAGGTGCCCAAAATGCTACTGGAGATCAGTGGAGAAATAACTCCAGAAAGAATGAAGGGTTGGAACCAAAGCAAAAACTACAGCCAGTTGTGGATGTGACTAGTGATAGAAGCAAAGTCCAATGTTGTAAAGAGCAATATTGCATAGGAACCTGGAATGTTAGGTCCATGAATCAAGGCAAATTGGAAGTGGTCAAACAGGAGATGGCAAGAATGATCATTGACATTCTAGAATCAGTGAATTAAAATGTACTGGAATGAGTGAATTTAACTCAGATGACCATTATATCTACCACTGTGGGCAAGAATTCCTTAGAAGAAATGGAGTAGCCATCATAGTCAACAAAAGAGTCTGAAATGAAGTATTGGATGCAATCTGAAAAATGACAGAATGATCTCTGTTCTTCTCCAAGGCAAACCATTCAATATCACAGTAATCCAAGTCTATGCCCCACCAGTAATGCTGAAGAAGCTGATGTTGAACAGTTCTATGAAGACCTACAAGACATTATAGAAACTAACATTCAAAAATAGATGCCCTTTTCATTATAGGGGACTCAATGCAAAAGTAGGGAGTCAAGAAACACCTGGAGTAACAGGAAAATTTGGCCTTGGAGTACAGAATGAAGCAGGGCAAAGGCTAATATAGTTTTGCCAAGAGAATGCACTGGTCATAGCAAAACCCTCTTCCAACGACACAAGAGAAGACTCTACACATGGACATCACCAGATGGTCAATTGTGTAGGTACTATGTGGTAAACTCTGTGCCACAGTTGGGTACAATTCAAAGCCTTGAAAGCCAAGAACTTATATTATCATGGGGAGTATGGACAATAATCTATAAGAAACTGCCAGATGTTAATTGTATGAGGAAGAATGAGGAACAACAAAGCAGGTAATGGGAACAGATAACAAGAGGTCGGGTTGCTATCTTACATAGAGCCATCAGAGGAGATTCTGTCTGTGATGATGTCATGATACATAATTCACATACAAACATATTTAGAACTGTAACTACAGAGTTTAGAAGTTTTTTTTTTTTTTAGATCCCTGCAATTTACTAGAGATAAGATTTTGAGACTTTACTTAATTTCTTTTAGCCTTAGAGTTCATCATCCATAAGATAAAGACAATATATTGTGGATTATTTTAAGGACTAAATAAAATATGTATAATGTTCAACAAAAAATAAGTGCTCAATATAGTTGCAATTATTATTTAATAAAAACAAGTAAATGTAAATCAAAACCCTATACTATTGTCTTGGAGCACATTTATTCATTCATTCATTCAACAGCATTTATTAAACCCTGAGATGGTAAAGAATCTGCCTGCAATGCAGGAGACCTGGGTTTGATCCTTGGGTTGGGAAGATCCTCTGGAGAAGGGAATGGCTACACACTCCATATTTTTGCCTGGAGAATTCCAAGGACAGAGGAGCCTGGTGGGCTACAGTCCATAAGGACACAAAGAATCTGACGTGACTGAGAGACAAACACTATGTGTTACATATCATGATAGGTGACAGGAATACCAAAATTTAAGGGATGGAAATGTATTTCTTATTGACTTTGGACACAAACACGAAAAATATACTGCTATAATTATCATAATAAAGCAAACAAAGTAAATTTACTCTATTTAAGGGCCTGTGCTGTGCTTAGTTACTCAGTAGTGTCCAACTCTTTGCAACCTCATGGACTGAAGTCTGTCAAGTTCCACTGTCCATGAGAATTCTCCAGGGAAGAATACTGGAGTGGGTTGCCATGCCCTCCTCCTTAAGGGCCTGAATAAAGGTTTAACAGGGCTTCCCTGGTAGCTCAGCTGGTAAAGAATCCACCTGCAATGCAGGACGGAGAAGGCAATGGCATCCCACTCCAGTACTCTTGCCTGGAAAATCCGATGGACGGAGGAGCCTGGTAGGCTGCAGTCTATGGGGTCACTAAGAGTCGGACACGACTGAGCGACTTCACTTTCACTTCTCACTTTCATGCACTGGAGATGGAAATGGCGACCCACTCCAGTGTTCTTGCCTGGAGAATCCCAGGGATGGGGGAGCCTGGTGGGCTACCGTCTATGGGGTCGCACAGAGTTGAACACGACTGAAGCAACTTAGTAGCAGCAGCAGCAGCAGCAGTGCAGGAGACCCTGGTTCAATTCCTGGGTCAGAAAGATCCCCTGGAAAAGGGTAGGCTACCCATTCCAGTATTCTTGAGCTTCCCTGGTGTTTCAGATGGTAAAGAATCCACATGCAATGTGGGAGACCTGAGTTTGGTCCTAGGTTTGGAAGATCCCCTAAAGGAGGGCATGACAACCCATTCCAGTATTCCTGACTTGAGAATTCCCATGGGCAGAGGATCCTGGCCAGCTACAATTCATGGGATCACAGTTGGACAGGACTGAGAGACTAAGCACAGCATAGCACAAAGTTTTGACAAAGGAGGAGATGTGTAAAATTCAAGCTTGCAGGAAAAATAGGAGTCCATCAGGTAAATGAAATGAAGAAAGCAGAGCAAGGAGAGCAGAAAGCATGGAATAAAGTTACAGGGAGACAAGGTGGGGAAAAAGCAGAGGCACCTATATTTAGAACTCTAACTATATCACGAGATGCCTGTAAAGAAAAAGAGGTGAGGCTGTAATTGCAGGCTGGAAGTGAATGATGCATGCTGTTATACTCCTTCAAGTTTATATGCTACACCAAAGAATCTAGACTTTGTTGTACAAAATTTTGAAGGTGCAGGATGTGTGTTTGATGTATGAGTGTGTTTCTATTCCAAAAACATCATGTGGCAGTAATGTGGGGAAGAATGTGGAGGAGTTGCTAATATTGGGATCAGGATGTTTCAGAACATCCTGGCTTGGGGTCTGGTGAAAAAGAGGCAAAGGAAGAAACTCAGGGAAAAGAAGAAATGGAATAACATTTCCTTGTCAACCATTTATTCTAAAGAAATTAGTGATCACTAACACATTGCTGTTTCAGGTTCTGGAACAGTGTCAAATATCAGATTTTAACTAATATTACTTGATGGCTGATTAGATATGGAAGAGGGAGGAAGAAGGAGTCTAGGACCTCTCTCAAATATCTGGGTTAAACGAAGTGAAAAAGTAAAATTTAGCAGAGTAGATTTAGAAAAGAAATTTTTGAATTCAGTTCTGTAGATGAGTGAACATATCAGCTGGGTTTGCAGGAGTTTCAAGTATGGAGAAAGAGAGACATTAAGTCTCTCACGCTGCAAAAGGTCAAACAGGTAATGGTTGAATGTGGTCTCCCAGGAGAGCACATAGCGTGGGAGCCTATCAACTGGTAAGACTGTGAAGGACAGAAGCCATAGAGTCCAAATGGCACGGGGAAGAAATGGTCTTTGTAATATCAGTTAGTTGTTTGGTGGTGTCTGACTCTTTGTGACCCCATGGACTATTGCCCACCAGGTTCCTCTGTCCCTGGAATTTTCCAGGCAAGAATTCTGTAGTGGGTAGTCATTCCCTTCTGCAGGGGATCTTACTGACCCAGGGATCAAACCTGGGTCTCCTGCTTTGCAGGTAGATTCTTTACCATCTGAGCCACCAGGGAAGTCTCTCTCTTGTTTTAAACGTATTCTTCAGGATTTCATGTTTGGTCATATTATCTTCTCATGTGTACTGCTGCTGCTGCTGCTAAGTCACTTCAGTCATGTCCGACTCTGTGCGACCCCATAGATGGCAGCCCACCAGGCTCCTCTACGTTATTTAGGCTTCCGGAATCAATTCAGCCACAGCACAGTCAATCAAGTGAACCAGAGACAGGCATTTGAGACAATGAAGCATACATGTAACATGCCTAATACAAGGTTGTGCCCATAGTAGATGCTCAATTAATATCTGACGAGCAAACACCAATTCACCTCTGGCTTATGCCTTTATTATTTTGGCCTGAAGTGAAACGGGGAACTGTAGACATGGTAGATATTGACTTTATTATTATTTTTTTTTGAAAAGTGTATTTAACAATTGGAAACTAAATTAAAAATTTCCATTTAAAGATGTACTTATTCCCTGTGTAAAAAAGATAAATAATTAATATAGTGGGATTACCCTTTTTCTTAAAAGTCATATAATCTTAAGTCCCAAATAATGATAAATAATTTTAAGTATCAGATATATATTGTCAGAAAAAACTTGTTATAGAATGATATGAGTTTGAACGTATTTTGCCTTTACCAGATGCAATTCATATTCTGTGTGTCTCTCAAAACTCATTTTACCAATAATTATGAAACAAAGGGTGCAGACATGAAGAGATGTCTCAACAGCTTATCTTCCTTCAATATAGAGCATCTATTCCTCAGTGAGTTACAAAAACATTTGAGTTCTGGAGGGTTACACGTTTAAAACTCTATTCCACAACCATTAAAAAAAATGTATACTGTATTCTTGTACAATAGTTGTCTTTTTAAAAAACTTTTGTTTGATAGACTGCCTAAATGAGATATGCTAAATGATTTTACTTTGTAAACCACTCACCAACATCACACACTAGGAATTGCATGTAAAGCTTTCCAAACCATTATTTTTCCATCTTCACTGTCTATCTGTAATGTCATGTCAATTATGGTATCATACAGAATGTAAAAGTGAGGTGTTCACTCTGTAAAGCAATAGCAAGTCTTTAAATAGGTAGAATAGTATGAAAGAATATAAATTCATTAACACAGAACAATAAATTAGACCGGGGGAAACTTGTTTATCAGTATCTCATGGTTTAAAAGGAATAGGTTATACATGAGTTAACAGAGATCAAATTATCATAATATGCTGTGTGGGCACAATGTTTTGCCATAAATATTGCATGTGTTTATCTAACATAGGAATAAAAAGCAACAAATGATTAACAGTTATAACAGCATTTCAAGAAAGTTTTTAAGAAAGTACTAAACAGCATCGAATCTAGCAATTCAGGAATACATATTAACTATTAATGGATAGGGTCTATCTGAATTATTGAAAAAATGGACTTATAGAGCATTTTAAATTACATATGGTTTTATAACATAATAATTCTAACAATGGAATTGCTACCAAAATTGCTAAGCAGAGGTTTCACTGAGCTTAAGCTAAGGATAGATGTAAGTCATTTACAGCAGGCATATTAATTATATGCAAATACATGCTTTTAAAATTCAAAACATAATATGCATCTTAATGAACAAGTTAAATATTTCTTCTTGAAATTTTACTAATGCCATTCATCCATTCATTTCCAATTATTTTGTAAGTATTACAAAGGTAAATGTTGGCTCCATGATTATTTATACAATGAGGCTTAAATTAATAAGATCTTATTTCCTACTTAATGGGCAACATATTAGAGTCATTGATCATGGTTCTTACAAGAAGTTCTATTGCTGTCAGTACTGTGCAAGTCCAGGGCCTTACACTTTCTGTGAAATTCAGAATTAAGCTTAACATTTTTCATTTAGCCTTCAGAGAGATGCATAAAGATGAGTCCCTATGAACCTATGCATTGCTTAACTACTATTTTAGTGACATGGGGTCACTAAAATAGTGAAGCATAGAGTCTGTAATCCAACTGATTAGGTAGGAATACACATACACACTTTGTGACTTTCAGCAAATGATTTAACTTCTCTATCAACTATAAAAGGAAAAATAAACAATAATAATATAGGGTGGTTGTTAGGATTAAATAAGTTAACATATATCACTCATTTAGAATAATTTAGGATTAAATGAGTCAGTCAGTCAGTCAGTCAGTTCAGTCGCTCAGTCGTGTCCGACTCTTTGTGACCCTATGAATCACAGCACGCCAGGCCTCCCTGTCCATTACCATCTCTATTAAATGAGTAGATACATCAATTACTTAGAATGATTTGTTGAATATGGAGAGTGCTCAATAAATGTTTGTTCCCTGGTGGCTCAGAGGTTAAAGTGTCTGCCTCCAATGCGGGAGACCCGGGTTCGATCCCTGGGTCGGGAAGATCCCCTGGAGAAGGAAATGGCAATCCACTCCAGTATTCTTGCCTGGAGAATCCCATGGACAGAGAAGCCTAGTACATTACAGTCCACGGGGTCGCAAAGAGTCGGACACGACTGAGCGACTTCACCTTCATAATTATTATAACATCTATTGTCCTTAGTTTCAATGTTAATTTCTTAAAAGCTTTCTTAATGATATACAGTTGAATACTTATCTTTATAGTATGAAATTGACTATGGAGAGTGCTCAATAAATGTTTGTTCCCTGGTGGCTCAGAGGTTAAAGTGTCTGCCTCCAATGCGGGAGACCCGGGTTCGATCCCTGGGTCGGGAAGATCCCCTGGAGAAGGAAATGGCAATCCACTCCAGTATTCTTGCCTGGAGAATCCCATGGACAGAGAAGCCTAGTACATTACAGTCCACGGGGTCGCAAAGAGTCGGACACGACTGAGCGACTTCACCTTCATAATTATTATAACATCTATTGTCCTTAGTTTCAATGTTAATTTCTTAAAAGCTTTCTTAATGATATACAGTTGAATACTTATCTTTATAGTATGAAATTGACAATTATCTGTTCTTCTCTTATATTGATAAGGTAGAATCATATTTGTTGTCTTAAGAACAAAACTGATTAAATTAGCTGAAATTTTAGTGTGGAGAAATATTCCCATTCATTTTAATTTTCAACATCACCAGCGTAAAGAAAACTTTAAAGAGTATTAAAAGGTTAAAAATTTTGTCTCTTAGAGAAGGATTTCCACCAGTTTTTCAGTGTTTTCTTTAATTTAGAGATGAAAAACGAGGATAGGATAACTCAGGATAGGGATGTTGCTAAAAAGAAAGTTAAAGAAGATAGCTTAAAAAACAAATTAGAGCTCATAAATTTATCCTTGACATAAGTGGACAGTCATGCTTAGTGCGGTTTTAGAACTTCTGATTTATTGAAAAGTAGGCTTCTTTATGTTCTATTACTTACTGTGTTTTAGTTCAACAAACTACCCTTTCTCTACCAAACTCTACTCTTTTCTTGCTTCTGTTTGAACTACTTAGTAATATTCATTATGGCCTTTATTTTACATCTATCAAGTTAATGATGACCTTTAATTTTAAGTTCCCCATCTTTCAATTTCCTTCTTCTTCTTAAGCAAATCTTCTTAAATATTTTGAAGGTGAAATATTAGCCCATATTTACTTAACTCTTTATATTCAGCTTACAAGAACATGCTGAAAAAGTGTAGGTAGGATGAGCCACATCTGATTTGCCACAAACTATTACTACACATTAAAACACAAAAATCAAGAAGCAACCAAAATACCATGTTGCCTAAGCATTGCTTTACATTTCAATTCTTGAGAGTTTTTAATCTGTCACTCAAGTTCTCACTGTGACACCAGAAAGCAAGAGGCTTCTTTGGTCCTAACTTCCTGATTTTTATCAGGCATGCAACTTGGTCTGGACAGGTTGATGGGCAGTTTTCGACATTCTTGGAATGTTTAGGCTATGAAATTGGTAAGAATGTGAAATCTTGGGGTTCTTGATTTCCAGAGTCCCATGTCCCTGTCTCTTCAATCTCCCCTCTACAATTCTCTCCAGGAAAGCAGAGGATCATAAGAAAGAGGCCTAAGAAGAAGAACTACTTCAGCTCATCACTTTTAGTTTGATGCTTTCTATTCCAAGCTCCTAAAGAGATGGCAAAAAAAAAAAAAAAAAAAAAGAAAGAAAAGAAAAGAAAAAAAGGCTTCTCTATGTTATCATGCATAAAAACCCATTTAGGAGATCTTTTTTAAAAATGTGTATTCTGTTTAACCCTCCCAGATTCTAATTCAATAGGTTGGGTAGACCCTTAGAATCTGCACTTTTAACAAGCTCTTCTGGAGATTTTGATATAGGTGATCTTTATGTATAGTTTCAGAAATTCTGCCTTAAAATGTTTTAATCAATGCAAAGCTTTCTGATTTCTAGTAATTAGAAACCAGCAGAGGTAATCACAGTCAATCAAACTGTCAATCATTCTAAACAATTTATCACTCTTCATTTGATCTTTCTACTACCTTAATCTCTAGCCAGAGTCATAATTTTTAACTACACTAGCAACCAACTTCTTCCCTTGACCATGAGGAAATATAACTTACTAAAGTAGACGAAGATAATCATCAAGAAAAAACAATGCAATACCCTTTATCAGTTAGGTTATCACATTTTTACACCATAGAGAGTCTCTAGTCTGTGCCTATTGCCCAGAAAAAAGCCCAGTCCTGTTATTATTTGTTGAATAACAGTTCCCCCTACTGGCATATTTGCTGAAATTCCCCTTACATGATTTGGAACAAAGAGGTGGTTAAATTCTAAGTCCAAAGCTTGATATTTTTGCCTCAGGGACTTCGAAAACTAGATGATAAAGGGTAGTTTTACAGACATGTTATTTGCTCAGTGAAACTCATTCTAAAAGAAAATTAGAGATTTGGTTTTTTGGCCAGGGGTCAAGTCTCAAATTTCAGATCTAGATTGGCACAGTTTTGTTTTTAAGTTATTTAGTCGTGCTCCCCTTATAACATTCCAAATTAGGTCAGACAGAATTGCAGTGAGGGTATCACCTCGAGTAAGCAATGGGCTGTTCAGAATTTATCACACAAATTTCTCAGTCCTCTAATATGACCTAAAGGTTCTTTATAAAAGATGAAACAGTATTTAATATAAGGATAAATAAGATTTCTGTCTCCCAGATATTTACCAGCATTTACCAAAATCTGAAAGGGTAAGGTATGGATATCCAATGTGGTTTTAAAGTTTAGGAAATCGGCCCTCCTTCTAACCATATATGGAATTTCTATGTTCTTATGGTAAGCATTATCAATATCAGTCTTTAATTTTCCAGTCTTTCTTTCACTATTCCCTTTCCTATATACCAGTCTGCAATCCAGCAGGCCTCAAAGTATGCCTGAGGATTCCTACACGGTCAAAACTGTTTTCATTGTAAGATGTTATTTGTCATTTTAATTTTCATGAGCGTACAAAGGAGTATTTTAAAAGTGCATGATGTGTAATATCTCAACAGACTGAATGCAGAAGCAAATACAAGAATTCATTAATCCTGCTTCTATTAATCCAGATATTAAATAGGAGTTAAAATATTTGCTATTTTCATGAGTATATTAATTATGTTAAAACATAACACATTGTTAGTATAATTTAAACACATTAATAATTTTTAAATTATACATTTTCATTTATAATACATCAAAGATGAACATAACTGATATATACCAAAGATTTGTGAGGCTCTGAATAACTATTAAGAATGGTAAAAATGTTATATATATATATATACACACACACACACATATACACCTATTTTTTTTCACCTTAAAAAAGAAGGAAATCCTGCCATTTGTGACTACATGGATAAAGCTTGAGGGCATTATGCTATGGATAAAACTTGAGGGCATTATGCTAAGTGAAATAAGTTAGACAGAGAAAGACAAATACTGTATGATCTCACTTATATGCGGAATCTAAAGAAAATAAACTGACGAGAGACCAGACTGGTAGTTGCCACCGGCAGGGGGCCAGGGGATTGGGAGATAGTAAAGATGGTCAAATCCTGAAAGATGATGCTGTGAAAGTGCTGCACTTCATATGCCAGTAGATTTGGAAAACGCAGCAGTGGCCACAGGACTGGAAATGGTCAGTTTTCATTCCAATCCCAAAGAAAGGCAATGCCAAAGAATGCTCAAACTACTGCACAATTGCACTCATCTCACACGCTAGTAAAGTAATGCGCAAAATTCTCCAAGCCAGGCTTCAGCAACACGTGAACCGTGAACTTCCAGATGTTCAAGCTGGTTTTAGAAAAGGTAGAGGAACCAGAGATCAAATTGTTAACATCTGCTGGATCATTCAAAAAGCAAGAGAGTTCCAGAAAAACATCTATTTCTGCTTTATTGACTATGCCAAAGCCTTTGACTGTGTGGATCACAATAAACTGTGGAAAACTCTGAAAGAGATGGGAATACCAGATCACCTAACCTGCCTCTTGAGAAAGCTATATGCAGGTCAGGAAGCAACAGTTAGAACTGGACATGGAACAACACACTGGTTTCAAATAGGAAAAGGAGTATGTCAAGGCTGTATACTGTCACCCTGCTTATTTAACTTCTATGCAGAGTACATCATGAGAAACGCTGGACTGGAAGAAGCACAAGCTGGAATCAAGATTGCCAGGAGAAATATCGATAACCTCAGCTATGCAGGTGACACCACCCTTATGGCAGAAAGTGAAGAGGAACTAAAAAGCCTCTTGATGAAAGTAAAAGAGGAGAGTGAAAAAGTTGGCTTAAAGCTCAACATTCAGAAAACGAAGATCATAGCATCTGGTCCCATCACTTCAAGGGAAATAGATGGGGAAACAGTGGAAACAGTGTCAGACTTTATTTTTTTAGACTCCAAAATCACTGCAGATGGTGACTACAGCCATGAAATTAAAAGATGCTTACTCCTTGGAAGAAAAGTTATGAGCCACCTAGACAGCATATTCAAAAGCAGAGATATTACTTTGCCGACTAAGGTCCGTCTAGTCAAGGCTATGGTTTTTCCTCTGGTCATGTATCGATGTGAGAGTTGGACTGTCAAGAAGGCTGAGCACTGAAGAATTTATGCTTTTGAACTGTGGTGTTGGAGAAGACTCTTGAGAGTCCCTTGGACTGCAAGGAGATCCAACCAGTCCATTCTGAAGGAGATTAGCCCTGGGATTTCTTTGGAGGGAATGATGCTGAAGCTGAAATTCCCATACCTGGCCACCTCATGCGAAGATTTGACTCATTGGAAAAGACTCTGATGCTGGGAGGGATTGGGGGCAGGAGGAGAAGGGGACGACAGAGGATGAAATGGCTGGATGGCATCACTGACTTGATGGACATGAGTCTGGGTGAACTCCAGGAATTGGTGATGGACAGGGAGGCCTGGTGTGCTGCAATTCATGGGGTCGCAAAGAGTCAGACACGACTGAGTGACTGAAGTGAACTGAACTGAAAGGTGGTCAAAGGGTACAAAGTTATAAGATGAGCAAGTTTTGGGATCTAATGTACAACATGGTGACTCTAATTAACAATCCTGTATTGTATTCCTAAAGGTTCCTAAGAGACATGGTCTTAAATGCTCTCAACACACACACAAAGGTAACTTTGTGAGCTGACTGATGCATCAACTAATTGTACCCATTTCCCAAAGTATAAGTGTATCAAATCATCACATTGTACAGCTTAAATGTATACAATGTTATATGTCAAGTACACTGTATTAAAACTGGCCAGCAAAGGAACAGAAAGGTGACCTAAGACCAAGAAGTTTAAGAATCATTGATCCAGTTAAACTGAATGCTGTTAAGTTACATGTCCAAAGTTTTTTACTTCCCTGACAAAAACATCACTTCTTTCTACTGAAATAATCATTTCTCCAAACTTCCCATTTCATGTTCTTAAATATTTACCATTCTAGTTCAACTTCTACACTTCCATAAATGTTTTCCAGCTCATCTCTACTCCAACACTTCTCTCCCTCATTGATGAGTCCCATGAGCTTCCCTCTCATATCATTAATCATCTTAACCTTATCATTAAAATGTATTTTTCTTTATGATTGCTGCTGCTACTGCTGCTAAGTCACTTCAGTCGTGTCCAATTCTGTGCGACCCCAGAGACAGCCTCCTATCAGGCTCCTCTGTCCCTGGGATTCTCCAGACAAGAATACTGGAGTGGGTTGCCATTTCCTTCCCCAATGCATGAAAGTGAAGTTGCTCAGTCGTGTCCGACTTTTAGCGACCCCATGGACTGCAGCCTACCAGGATTCTCTGTCCATGGGGTTTTCCAGGCAAGAGTACTGGAGTGGGGTCCCATTGCTTTCTCCACTTTTTTACATTAGGCTTTAAGAACCTTGAGGAAATTCAAAAGCAGGGTCTGCTTATTATTTGTGGATTTTCTTCCCTACTCCCAGAATGCGTTATGGTGGCTAACATAAAGCAGGAACTAGAGAGATGTTTAGGGTATGTGCCCTACAGATCTTCCTCTTTAATTCAATGAATTCTTTCTAAAGCTGCTGCTAATTTGATTCAAATGTGAATAAAGAAATATACAAGGAACGTACAGCCACCTCTGAACACAACTATGAGCAGAGTGACCTGCCTCCAGTCTTCTCAATTCCTTTAACCACCCTGTACAATTCCTGTCCTCCTTGTCCCCTTCAAGGTTCCCACTGTTCTTCCTATTCATGCTCACTCCTGATCAAATATTAAAGAAATAAAATCATGTTAAATAAAAAAGTTAAAAATCTGTCCAACTCTTCGCAACTGTACAGAGAACCATGGAGTCTGTACAGTCTATGGAATCTCTAGGCCAGAATACTGGAGTGGGTAGCCTTTCCCTTCTCCAGGGGATCTTTCCAACCCAGTATTGAGCCCAGGTCTCCCGCATTGTAGGAGGATTCTCTACCAGCTGAGCCACAAGGGAAGCCCAAGAATGCTGGAGTGGGTAACCCATCTCTTCTCCAGTGGATCTTCCCAAACCAGGAATCGAACTGGGGCCTCCTTCTTACAGGCAGATTCTTTACCAACTGAGCTATCAGGGAAGCGCCTAAATAAAAAAGTTAAAAATCTTCACATGTATACTGGAATAATAAAACTTAAAGCCTCGTTATGATCCTGAATCTTTTATGGAATATGATTCCATATAAAGGAAGTAAATATCAACAAATAAACAAACAACCTCTTTTTCTCTACAGTATTTATGTTTTGTTTTTCTGAAATAAAGATAGTATAATTTTTATTATAAATTAAAATATACATTTTTTCTGTCCTGAAAAATCTAACTTTTAGGGGGTATCTTTTTTTTTCTTTTTCTTTTTTTATTAAAGGATAATTGCTTTATAGAATTTTGTTCCTTTCTGTCAAACCTCAATATGAATCAGCCATAGGTACACCTACATTCCCTTGCTTTTGAACCTCCTTCCCATCTCCCTCCCCATCACATCTCTCTAGGTTGATACAGAGCTCCTATTTAAGTTTCCTGAGCCATACAGCAAATTCCCATTGGCCATCTATTTTACATATGGTAATGTAAGTTTCCATGTTACTTTTTCCATATGTCTCACCCTCTCCTCCCTTCTCCCCATGTCTATAAAGTCTATTCTCTATGTCTGTTTCTCCACTGCTGCCTGTAAATAAATTGTTCAGTACCATTTTTCTATATTCCATACATATGCATATAATACAATATTTATCTTTCTCTTTCTGACTCACTTCACTCTGTATAATAGGTTCTAGGTTCATCCACATTATTAGAACTGACTGAAATGCATTCCTTTTTATGGCTGAGTAATATTCCACTGTTTATATGTACCACAACTCTTTATCCATTCATCTATTGATGGATATCTAGGTTGCTTCCATGTTCTAGCTATTGTAAATAGTAAATAGTGCTGCAATAAACAACAGGATACACGTGTCTTTTTAAATATTAATTTCCTCAGGGTATATACCTACGAGTGAAATTAATGGGTCATATGATGGTATTATTCCTAGTTTTTTAAGGAATCTGCATAATGTCTTCCATAAGGCTGTATCAGTTTACATTCCCACCAACAATGCAAGAGTGTTCTCTTTTCTCCCCACCCTCTCTAGCATTTATTGCTTGTAGACTTTTTGAAGATGGCCATTCTGACTGGTGTGAGATAATATCTTATTATGGTTTTGATTTGCATTTCTCTGTGGAAAATTCTGAAAGAGATGGGAATACCAGACCACTTGACCTGCCTCTTAAGAAAACTGTATGCAGGTCAGGAAGCAACAGTTAGAACTGGACATGGAATAACAGACTGGTTCCATGAGGAAAAGGAGTACATTGAGGCTGTATATCGTCACCCTGCTTATTTAACTTATATGCGGAGTACATCATGAAAAACGCTGGGTTGGAGGAAGCACAAGCTGGAATCAAGATTGCTGGAAGAAATATCAATAACCTCAGATACGCAGATGACACCACCCTTATGGCAGAAAATGAAGACGAACTAAAGAGGCTCTTGATAAACGTGAAAGAGGAGAGTGAAAAAGTTGGCTTAAAGCTCAACATTCAGAAAACGAAGATCATGGCATCTGGTCCCATCACTTCATGGGAAATAGATGGGGAAATGTTGGAAATAGTGTCAGACTTTATTTTTCTGGGCTCCAAAATCACTGCAGATGGTGACTGCAGCCATGAAATTAAAAGATGGTTACTCCTTGGAAGGAAAGTTATGAGCAACCTAGACAGCATATTAAAAAGCAGAGACATTACTTTGCCAACAAAGGTCCATCTAGTCAAGGCTATGGTTTTTACCATGGTCATGTATGGATGTGAGAGTTGGATTGTCAATAAGGCTGAGCACTGAAGAATTGATGCTTTTAAACTGTGGTGTTGGAGAAGACTCTTGAGAGTCCCTTGGACTGTAAGGAGACCCAACCAGTCCATTCTGAAGGAGATCAGCCCTGGGATTTCTTTGGAAGTAATGATGCTAAAGCTGAAACTCCAATACTTTGGCCATCTGATGCAAAGAGCTGACTCATTTGATAAGATCCTGATATTTGGAAAGATTGAAAGCGGAGGAGAAGGGGACGCAGAGGATGAGATGGTTGGATAGTATCACCAACTCAATGGACATGAGTTTGGTAAACTTCAGGAGTTGGTGATGGACAGGGAGGCCTGGTGTGCTGCAGTTCATGGGGTTGCAAAGAGTTGGACACGACTGAGCAACTGAACTGAACTGAATAATGAGCATATTTGTATTTCTCTAATAATATTCTGTCCTGAATACTAAGTGAAAGGACTGATGTTGAAGCTGAAACTCCAATATTTTGGCTAACTGATGTGAAGAACTGACTCATTGGAAAAGATACTGATGCTGGGAAAGATTGAGGGTGGGAGGAGAAGGGGATGACAGAGGATGAGATGGTTGGATGACATGAGTTTGACCATGAGTTTGACCACCACTTCAGGAGTTGGTGATGGACAAGGAGGTCTGGTGTGCTGCAGTCACTGGGGTCGCAGAGTCGGACACAACTGAGTGGCTGAACTGAATAATGAGCCATGTTGAATTTCTTCAGTAATCTCTTGGTTATTAGAAATGTGTTGTTCTTCATGTGTTTGTGTTTCTTACAGTTTTTTTCTTGTAATTGATATCTAGCCTCATAGTATTGTGTTAAGAAGATGCTTGATATGATTTCAATTTTCTTAAATTTACTGAGGTTTGATTTGTGACCCAAGATGTGGTCTATCCTGGAGAATGTTCCATGTGCACTTGAGAAGCAGGTGTATTTGGATGGAATGTCCTGAAGATATCAACGAGATCCACGTCATCAAATGTACCATTTAAGACTTGTGCTTCCTTATTAATTTTCTGTTCTGATGATCTGTCCATTGGTGTGAGTGGAGTGTTAAAGACTCCTACTATTATTATGTTACTGTCAATTTCTCCTTTTATGTCTGTTAGTGTTTGTCTTATGTATTGAGGTGCTCCTATGTTGGGTGCATAGATATTTACAATTGTTATGTCTTCCTCTTGGATTGATCCCTTGATCATTAAGCAGTGTCCTTCCTTATCTCCTGTAATCTTTATTTTACGGTTATTTTTTCTGATATGAGGATTACTGCTCCAGCTTTGTTTTGCTTCCCATTTGCATGGAATATATTTTTCCATCCTCTCACTTTCAGTCTATATGTCTTTAGGTTTGAAGTGGGTTTCTTATAGACAGCACACATATGGATCTTTTTTTGTATCCATTCAGCCAGTCTGTGTCTTTCAGTTGGAGCATTTATTTCATTTACATTTAAAGTAATTATTGATATATATGTTCCTATTGCCATTTTCTTCATTGTTTGGGGTTGACTTATAGACCCTTTTTCTATTCTTGTGTTTTTGGACTATATAAGTCCCTTTAACATTTGTTGTAAAGCTGGTTTGGAGGTACTGAATTCTCTTAACTTTTGCTTGTCTAAAAAGCTTTTTATTTCTCCATCAATATTGAATGAGATCCTTGCCAGATACAGTTATCTTGGTTGTAGATTTTTCCCTTTCAGTACTTTAAATATATCCTGCCCTTCATTCCTTCCTGGCCTGCAGAGTTTCTGCTAAAAGATCAATGCTAAGCATATGGGGTTTCCCTTGTATGTTACTTGTTGCTTTTCCCTTGCTGCTTTTAATATTCTTTCTTTGTGTTAAGTCTTTGTTAGTTTGATTAGTATGTGTCTTGGCATGTTTCTTCTTAGGTTTATCCTGTATGGGACTCTTTGTGCCCCTTGGACTTGAGTGACTATTTCCTTTTCCATGTTGGGGAAATTTTCAACTATAATCTCTTCAAAAATTTTCTCATACCCTCTCTTTTTCTCTTCTTCTTCTGGGATCCATATAATTCAAATGTTGGTGTGTTTGATATTGTCCCAGAGGTCTCTGAGACTATCCTCAGATCTTTCATTCTTTTTACTTTATTCTGCTCTTCATAAGTTATTTCCACCATTTTATCTTCCAGCTTACTGATTTGTCCTTCTGCTTCAGATATTCTGCTATTGATTCCTTCTAGAGTATTTTTAATTTCAGTAATTGTGTTGTTTTTCACTGTATGTTTATTCTTATTTCTTCTAGGTCTTTGTAATTGATTCTTGCATTTTCTCCATTTTGTTTTCAAGGTTTTTGATCATCTTTACTATCATTATTCTGAAATACTTTTCAGGGAGTTTTCTTATTTCCTTTTCATTTGTTTGGACTTCAGTGTTTCTAGTTTGTTCCTTCATTTGTGTAGTAATTCTCTGCATTTTCATTTTTTTAAACTTATTGCGTTTGATGTCACCTTTCCCCAGGCTTCAAGGTTGAATTGAATTCTTTCTTCTTTTTGGTTTCTGCCCTCCTAAGGTTGGTCCAGTGGTTTGTGTAAGCTTTATATAGAGGGAGATTTGTGCTGAGTTTTTGTTTGCTTTTCCAATGATGGGCAAGACTGAGTGAGGTGGTAATCCTGTCTGCTAATGACTGGGTTTGTATTTTTGTTTTGTTTGTTGTTTAGAAGAGATGTCCTGCACAGGGTGCTACTGGTGGTTGGGTGATGCCAGGTCTTGAATTAAAGTGGTTTTCTTTGTGTGAGTTCTTACTATTTGATACTCCCTAGGGTTAGTTTTCTAGGAATCTAGGGCCTACATCAAGGCTTTATATTGTCACCCTGCTTATTTAATCTACATGCAGAGTACATCATGAGAAACGCTGGGCTGGAAGAAGCACAAACTGGAATCAAGATTGCCAGGAGAAATATCAATAACCTCAGATACGCAGATGACACCACCCTTATGGCAGAAAGTGAAGAGGAACTAAAAAGCCTCTTGATGAAAGTGAAAAAGGAGAGTGAAAAAGCTGGCTTAAAGCTCAACATTCAGAAAACGAAGATCATAGCATCTGGTCTCATCGCTTCGTGGGAAATAGATGGGGAAACAGTGGAAACAGTGTCAGACTTTATTTTTCTGGGCTCCAAAATCACTGCAGATGGTGACTACAGCCATGAAATTAAAAGACGGTTACCCCTTGGAAGAAAAGTTATGAGCAACCTAGATAGCGTATTCAAAAGCAGAGACATTACTTTGCCAACAAAGGTTCGTCTAGTCAAGGCTATGGTTTTTCTAGTGGTCAGTGTGGATGTGAGAGTTGGACTGTGAAGAAAGCTAAGCACCAAAGAATTGATGCTTTTGAACTGTGGTGCTGGAGAAGACTCTTGCAAGTCCCTTGGACTGCAAGGAGATCCAACCAGTTCATTCTGAAGGAGATCAGCCCTGGGATTTCTTTGGAGGGAATGAGGCTGAAGCTGAAACTCCAGGACTTTGGCCACCTCGTGAGAAGAGTTGACTCATTAGAAAAGACTCTGATGCTGGGAGGGATTGGGGGCAGGAGAAGAAGGGGACGACAGAGGATGAGATGGCTGGATGGCATCACTGACTCGGTGGACGTGAGTCTGAGTGAACTCTGGGGATTGGTGATGGACAGGGAGGCCTGGTGTGCTGTGATTCATGGGGTCGCAAAGAGACGGACATGATTGAGTGACTGAACTGAACTGAACTGAGGGCCTTGACCTCAGTGCTCCCACTCCAAAGGCTCAGGGCTTGATCTCGAATTTTGCATGTGTCTACGTATTCTTTCCTGCTGGCCAGGTACACCTGTCCACCCTGAGCTTGTGTTCTGTGAGCACTTTCATGTTTGAAGGTGTATTCCAATGTATCTGTGGACAGAGATGTATTAAACATCCACCTACTTCTTTACCTTCTTGTTCTCTGTGGGTACTTATGTTTTAAATAGAGAAAAGGGAAGAATTTCTTTTTGTAAATTGAACTAAATATGAAAAGATACATGTTTTTTGTTTGGCGAAAGAAAATGATTTTTTTTTTTTTTTGCAAAGGTGAAAGTATCCAACCTGAGTGCTATTCTGACATAATTTTTGGTGAAGTTGTCATGATGTGGGAAGAGTGAGAGAAACACAGCACTTAGCACTGTCCTCCTAACTTCATTGCTATTGAGTCACTAACAAAGACACCACCTTAAAGAGTGGTTTCTAGGAAATGAGTTATATGTCCATGCATACTTCAAAATAGTATTTAAATATAATATCTTTATGTACATGTACAACGATACTTTTTATTATGAGCAGCACATTGCAATAAGAAAAATGCCTGAGCTGGGAATCTGAAAACCTAACAAAAAACTAGGTAGCCTTGGTTGGGCGGCTTAGAATCTCTAGATCTGTTTCCCACCTTTACTGAAATTTTTGAGCTGTCTCCCAAACGGACTCTGTAAAATCAGGGTGCTAATCTAGATAATCTCGTGTTATTTCCAGCTCCATGAAAATAATCAATGGCTACTCTAGGTATCCAGTTCAGTTCAGTTGCTCAGTCATGTCTAACTCTTTGCGACCCCAAGCCTCCCTGTCCATGACCAACTCCCGGAGTTCATTCAAACTCACATCCATTGAGTTGGTGATGCCATCCAGCCATTTCATCCTCTGTCGTCCCCTTCTCCTCCTGCCCCCAACTCCTCCCAGCATCAGAGTCTTTTCCAATGAGTCAACTCTTCACATGAGGTGGCCAAAGTACTGGAGTTTCAGCTTTAGAACCAGTCCTTCCAAAGAACACCTAGGACTGATCTCCTTTAGAATGGACTGGTTGGATCTTCTTGCAGTCCAAGGGACTCTCAAGAGCCTTCTCCAACACCACAGTTCAAAAGCATCAATTCTTCGGCACTCAGCTTTCTTCACAATCCAACTCTCACATCCATACATGACCACTAAATACCATAGCCTTGACTAGACAAAACTTTGTTGGCAAAGTAATGTCTCTGCTTTTGAATATGCTATCTAGGTTGGTCATAACTTTCCTTCCAAGGAGTAAGTGTCTTTTAATTTCATGGCTGTAGTCACCATCTGCAGTGATTTTGGAGCCCCCCAAAATAAAGTCTGACACTGTTTCCACTGTTTCCCCATTTTTTTCCCATGAAGCAATGGGACCAGATGCCATCATCTTTGTTTTCTGAATGCTGAGCTTTAAGCCAACTTTTTCCACTCTCCTCTTTCACTTTCATCAAGAGGCCTTTTAGTTCCTCTTCACTTTCTGCCATAAGGATGGTGTCATCTGCATATCTGAGGTTATTGATACTTCTCCCAGCAATCTTGATTCCAGCTTGTGTTTCTCCAGTCCAGCATTTCTCATGATGTACTCTGCATATAAATTAAATAAGCAAGGTGACAATATACAGCCTTGACGTACTCCTTTTCCTATTTGGAACCAGTCTGTTGTTCCATGTCCAGTTCTAACTGTTGCTTCCTGACCTGCATACAGGTTTCTCAAGAGGCAGGTCAGGTGGTCTGATATTCCCATCTCTTTCAGAATTTTCCACAGTTTATTGTGATTCACAGAGTCAAAGGCTTTGGCATAGTCAATAAAGCAGAAATAGATGTTTTTCTGGAACTCTCTTGCTTTTTGCACGATCCAGTGAATGTTGGCCATTTGATCTCTGGTTCCTCTGCCTTTTCTAAAACCAGCTTGAATATATCTAAATGTTCAATATTAGGTATTAAGCATATCTAAATTACAAATGGCTGGTTCAAGTTCATCTAGGAAGTTAGTGGTAAAATCAAGGTGAAGATCCAATTACCTTGAACCTTAACTTCCCTACCCTGTTCACACTGTCCATGAGATTCTAATCCGAATAACCTACTAGCAGAGAATGGAACAGAGTCAGGGTAAAGACTAAAGTTTGACAGAAACCAAAGTAGAACTGAATTAAAGTATGTCTTAATCTATCTTAACATGAAGGGAATCTATGAATAAATCTTTTGAGTAACGTGAAAATATAATTTGCCAATATAATTCAATCAACATTAAATTTGTTTAAGATCCTTTTTCCTTTCCCTAATTTTGAATCTTATCCAGAAACCCAAGATACTATTTTCAAAAAGAAAATTTTCTGATATTGTTTAAATGATAAGGAAGTTCATAGGACCAGACTCATATTATTTCATAACTATTAACTATAAATATTAGTTCATAACTATTAACTATAACACATTGGTGGCTTGTGCTTATCTAAGTTACAAATTTTTGCTAATCCTAAGTATTAAATGTATGTCAAAGTTCTGTAGTCAGAGATTTTTTTTAATGAATTCTGAATTTTTTCTTTTCTTTTCCTCATGAATTTCTTTGACATTCATATTATTTTCACCTATTAATAGTAGATAGCATAGACTCTCCACATTTCCAAAAGAAAACATAGTAAATTGTTCCTTCTACTAACATTAGTTAATCAAAGTACCTGAAATTTTATATGCTTTCTGATACTCTGGAGAAAAATTACTTGAATGTACATATCAAAGGTAGATGGGGCTTGTCAACTCACTAGCAGGAAAAATCCATCAGTTGGACTATGACAAAGAATATCCGTTTTATAATATTATCTATGAAATCATTTGACATGCACAGTCATGAAACTCCTTTTAGGTTTATTCAAACACTAATTAATAAAAACTCATGAACTAGAAATACCATGAGAACTTGAAGGTTCATTCCTTGAAAAGTTAAATGAGACATCGGTGAATCAGCATTTGCATAGGACATCCATTAATCAGTATTTACACACCCTTGTTTAGGTGACTGGCAAAGGAACATCTGGGACAGTCCTCGTGAGTTATAGGCATGCCTAAACATACTTGTACTTCCCAAGAACTTGAAATATTATCGACTCAATGAAATAGAGGCAAGGTGCTTACACAGGTACTCAATAAATTCTTGCTGAATGATTAGTCCAAAAATAGGGTTTGATGCTTCTGCTTTGAAGTCTATAGATCAGATATTACCATTTAATATTTGTTTTTCAGAAAACATCTACTCTTGAAAGAATAATAATGTTCATTATTTATAGTAACAGAAAACCTAAACAAAGAGAAAGAAAGTTTACTAGAATTAACAATGAGGTCCTAAGCCCAATCAGAGATTCACTGCATGTACTGTCCTCCTGTGTTCAGGTCATGATTACCAGATGGTCCCTCTGATCTATAATGAAATGAACACATACTATTAAATGATCTACAATCTCATAAATGTTAATAGTTTTCCTGTATTAAAAACAGCAATGTTAATAAGCTCCTCCTGATGCTTAAAAATATTCCCAACAAATATGAAACAATAATTTTATAAATGCAGAATTTACTGGAATAGAACAGTTAATACTAAAACTTAAATGTGTGTTAAATATAATGACAGCAGAAGATTAAGACTAAGGAGATTTTAAAACAAGAACAAAATTTTAGATGCAATTAAATTTAGAATACAGTAGAAAACAAGAAACGTTAACACTCAAAAATGAATAATAAACAGAAAACATTTTTAAAACTTGAATTTAAGATACTTTGGTGGTAAACATTTCTTTAAACCATAAATCCCTTCTTATAATAGATTCTTTTTTCAACTTGGCATTAAGAGATTGCATTAATTTCCTGTTACCACTGCAACAAATTGCTACAAACAGTAATTTCAAAGAACACCAGTTGATTTTCTTATAATTCTACTATTATTTGAAATCAGTTACTTCTGGTTAAAGTGAAGCTGTTGGCAAAGCGGGTTCCTTCTGAGAACCAGGAGAGGAAACTCCCTTGTAGCACCATTTTCAGCTTCTAGTAACTGCCTATATTCTTGGGCTTGTGGCCCATTCTTCATCTTCAAAGCACATCACTTACAATCTCCAGCCTCATTGTTACATGGGATTTCACTGATTCCTCCTGAGTCCCTCTTTTAAAGACCATGGTAATTATATCATTCCCACCCAAATAGTCTAGGAAAACTATACACCTTGACATCTTTCATCACACTTGCAAAGCCTCTTTTTGTTATATAAAATGATAAATTAACAACATAAGTCGCTCAGTCGTATCCGACTCTTTGCGACCCCATGGACTGTAGCCTATCAGGCTCCCCGATCCATGGGATTTTCCAGGCAAGAGTGCTGGAGTGGATTGCCATTTCCTTCTCCAGGGGAACTTCCTGACCCAGGAAACGAACCTGGGTCTCCCGCATTGCAGGTAGATGCTTTACCGTCTGAGCCACCAGGGTTAAGACCATGGTAATTATATCATTCCCACCCAAATAGTCTAGGAAAACTATACACCTTGACATCTTTCATCACACTTGCAAAGCCTCTTTTTGTTATATAAAATGATAAATTAACAACATAAGTCGCTCAGTCGTATCCGACTCTTTGCGACCCCATGGACTGTAGCCTATCAGGCTCCCCGATCCATGGGATTTTCCAGGCAAGAGTGCTGGAGTGGATTGCCATTTCCTTCTCCAGGGGAACTTCCTGACCCAGGAAACGAACCTGGGTCTCCCGCATTGCAGGTAGATGCTTTACCGTCTGAGCCACCAGGGTGGCAATTAGGACAGGGGCATCTTTGAGGGAACATTATTCAGCCTACCACAAAGGCTAAAAACCAGAGTAGTGTTTACAACAAATCCCTACACTCAGAGTAAAATAAGCTTAATTTATTAAATGAATGTGGTTATCTAATTGTTAAGGCTTTCATGTCCGAATAGTCTGAGTTCCTTGACATCAGACTCAAGTCTTTTCACCATCAGAGTGCCTAGCCCTAGATAGCATTCATTCTAATCATCAGTTGGAAATAAGTGAACCTTACTAATAAGTGTGTGTCAAAGAAAAAATTGTTTAACAGTTTATAGTAATTCACAGGATTTCCATTTTTACAGACCAAAGAATCAGTCTCCAACAATGCTGGAAAGCAGAAGCAAACAACTCAATTTGGTTAATGAAGTCCAATAAATATTTCCAGACTCTCTATAAACTTAGCACCACTGAAAATCATATAAATTTCAAAACAGTTACTTAAAAGACAGTAAGCTTATTTGAATGGTACTGTTAGTGACTGTTTTTCTTCAATGCTTCTTTGATGAAATCACACCAATAAATTAGTACAGGATTATAGCTTTCTAGCATCTACAGGAATGAGAAATATAAAAAGCAGATTATGGGAATTAGATAAAACCAAACACAGAGACAAAGTTATGAAGAGACTGGTAATTGTCAGTCATCCTAGGATGGCTATCAGTGAAGAGTGGTGGTTATTTTTGTAGGCAGCTGCAAAAGCAGAGGCCTGGACTGATGGTAGGTTTTTGCTGATTAAATAACTACATCTGATTATGAAAAAAGGGAGGATTGCTATGTTTAAGATATGCAGTAGACATCACCACTGTACATGGTTTATAATTCCCTTCTTCCTCTGGCATTAATCAAGATCACTACCTCGTGCTGCTTGAAGTTAAGTGCAGCAATATGATTGCTCTTGTCATTAAAATCGTGGAATTGTATGTGTCACTTAAAGGGAAAAACATTTGAGCCAGGGCACAATTTTCCCTGGCCTCTTCCTTCTCTATCACAAGAGGCAACATTACATATGGGGAGAGGGGGGCTTCTCTGAACCTGGGTCCCAGAATGAGGTCTGCTTTGGGATAAAACCCTGCAGAAACATGATTGTCTAAACAACTGAGATTTGGGGGATTCTGTTCTATCCTATACAACAGTATAGCCTGTTGTATTCTATTGATGGAGAATGGTTCACCAATTTGGATTTCCAGTTATGTTAGCTGCTCAGATTTATCTAAACTGTTTAGAGGACATAGTAGACAAAGTAAAAGCAAGAGATTAAGCAAGGAGGGAAATCACCTGGGGCTAAAGGTAGTGTTATGTACTTGTAAGCTATTATTTCAAAGCAATCAGTTCAGTTCAGTTCAGTTCAGTTGCTCAGTCGTTTCTGACTCTTTGCGACCCCATGAATCGCAGCAAGCCAGGCCTCCCTGTCCATCACCAACTCCCGGAGTTCACCCAGACCCACACCCATCGAGTCAGTGATGCCATCCAGCCATCTCATCCTCTGTTATCCCCTTCTCCTCTCGCTTCCAATCCCTCCCAGCATCAGAGTCTTTTCCAATGAGTCACCTCTTCGCATGAGGTGGCCAAAGTACTGGAGCTTCAGCTTTAGCATCATTCCTTCCAAAGAAATTCCAGGGTTGATCTCCTTCACAATGGACTGGGTGGATCTCCTTGCAGTCCAAGGGACTCTCAAGAGCCTTCTCCAACACCACAGTTCAAAAGCATCAATTCTTTGGTGCTCAGCTTTCTTCACAGTCCAACTCTCATATCCATACATGACCCAGGAAAAACCATAGCCTTGACTAGACGGACCTTAGTCGGCAAAGTCATGTCTCTGCTTTTGAATATACTATCTAGGTTGGTCATAACTTTTCTTCCAATCTCTTCGCATGAGGTGGCCAAAGTACTGGAGCTTCAGCTTTAGCATCATTCCTTCCAAAGAAATTCCAGGGTTGATCTCCTTCACAATGGACTGGGTGGATCTCCTTGCAGTCCAAGGGACTCTCAAGAGCCTTCTCCAACACCACAGTTCAAAAGCATCAATTCTTTGGTGCTCAGCTTTCTTCACAGTCCAACTCTCATATCCATACATGACCCAGGAAAAACCATAGCCTTGACTAGACGGACCTTAGTCGGCAAAGTCATGTCTCTGCTTTTGAATATACTATCTAGGTTGGTCATAACTTTTCTTCCAAAGAGTAACTGTCTTTTAAATTCATGGCTGCAATCACCATCTGCAGTGATTTTGGAGCCTAGAAAAATAAAGTCTGACACTGTTTCCACTGTTTCCCCATCTATTTCCCATGAAGTGATGGGACCGGATGCCATGATCTTCGTTTTCTGAATGTTGAGCTTTAAGCCAACTTTTTCCACTCTCCTCTTTCACTTTCATCAAGAGGCTTTTTAGTTCCTCTTCACTTTCTGCCACAAGGGTGGTGTTATCTGCATATCTGAGGTTATTGATATTTCTCCTGGCAATCTTGATTCCAGGTTGTTGAGAGGGTAATAGGCAGGAAGGCCAGGGGTCTCCAAATGGAGGAAACAGCCTGCAAGTGTCAAGACATTTTCTCTCTCTTAAGCGGCAGGAGGAAACAAACTAGCGATATTTTGTCTTTCTCTATATAAATTTAAAAGGTTTCTCTTAAAATTCTGTGTTGCCATATGACATCTGATTTCACCTGAAGTTAACCAATGCCTTTTTCTTACGGAAATGTTTGTCTTAAGCTATGCTAATGTACTGTGCATCCACCCCAAACTCTGTCTTCAAGTTGGTTCCACCTTTTGGGCTCAGAACCTACTTGATAAACCAGTAAGTTATACTCCTATATTGTTCCTCTAATCTATGGAAATGAAACTTTTTGTATGGTGACCTGTCCTTCTTCAAGATTCAAGTTACTCATTCTATGGCCCAAGATAAACCATTTGGAGCCAAGGTTATCCCAAAATACATCTTATGGGTGAGGGGCCTGGTGCCATTCTAAGTTAACAGGCTGATGGTGACTATATAACATCCAGGTGAAGGCTAACAAGCAGGTACTCTTTCTACCCCCTTCTGATGCCTATGTCAGAAGCTTTCTCTATCTTCTTTATACTTTAATAAAACTTTATTACACAAAAGCTCTGAGCGTTCAAGCCTCGTCTCTGGCCCCGGATTGAATTCTTCTCCTCCGGAGGCCAAGAATCCCGGTGTCGTACTTCAACAACAACCTTTCATTGTGTTTCTTCCAGTCCAGCGTTTCTCATGATGTACTCTGCATATAAGTTACATAAGTAGGGTGACAATATACAGCCTTGACATACTCCTTTTCCTATTTGGAACCAGTCTGTTGTTCCATGTCCAGTTCTAACTGTTGCTTCCTGACCTGCATACAGATTTCTCAAGAGGCAGGTTAGGTGGTCTGGTATTCCCATCTCTTTCAGAATTTTCCACAGTTATTGTGATCCACAGAGTCAAAGGCTTTGGCATAGTCAATAAAGCAGAAATAGATGTTTTTCTGTAACGCTCTTGCTTTTCCGATGATCCAGCAGATGTTGGCAATTTGATCTTTGGTTCCTCTGCCTTTTCTAAAACCAGCTTGAACATCTGAAGTTCAGAGTTCACATATTGCTGAAGCCTGGCTTGGACAATTTTGTGATGCACACAGTCAAAGGCTTTAGCATAGTCAATAAAGCAGAAATAGATGCTTTTCTGGAACTCTCTTGCTTTTTCCATGATCCAGCGGATGTTGGCAATTTGATCTCTGGTTCCTCTGCCTTTTCTAAAACCAGCTTGAACATCAGGGAGTTCACGGTTCACATATTGCTGAAGTCTGGCTTGGAGAATTTTGAGCATTACTTTACTAGCATGTGAGATGAGTGCAATTGTGCGGTAGTTTGAGCATTCTTTGGCATTGCCTTTCTTTGGAATTGGGATGAAAACTGACCTTTTCCAGTCCTGTGGCCACTGCTGAGTTTTCCAGATTTGCTGGCAAATTGAGTGCAGCACTTTCACAGCATCATCTTTCAGGATTTGAAACAGCTCAACGGGAATTCCATCACCTCCACTAGCTTTGTTCGTAGTGATGCTTTCTAAGGCCCACTTGACTTCACATTCCAAGATGTCTGGCTCTAGATTAGTCAACACATCATCATGATTATCTGGGTCATGAAGATCTTTTTTGTACAGTTCTTCCGTGTATTCTTGCCACTTCTTCTTAATATCTTCTGTTTCTGTTAGGTCCATACCATTTCTGTCCTTGATTGAGCCCATCTTTGCATGAAATGTTCCCTTGGTATCTCTTATTTTCTTCAAGAGATCTCTAGTCTTTCCCATTCTGCTCTTTCCCTCTATTTCTTTGCATTGATCGCTGAGGAAGGCTTTCTTATCTCTTCTTGCTATTCTTTGGTTATTGAAATATATCATGCTAATTACAAATAGGAATTATCATGGTTCCAAATAGGAAAAGGAGTACGTCAGGCTGTATATTGTCACCCTGCTTATTTAACTTATATGCAGAGTACATCATGAGAAATGCTGGACTGGAAGAAACACAAGCTGGAATCAAGATTGCTGGGAGAAATATCAATAATCTCAGATATGCAGATGACACCACCCTTATGGCAGAAAGTGAGGAGGAGCTAAAAAGCCTCTTGTTGAAAGTGAAAGAGGAGAGTGGAAAAGTTGGCTTAAAGCTCAACATTCAGAAAACGAAGATCATGGCATCTGGCCCCATCACTTCATGGGAAATAGATGGGGAAACAGTAGAAACAGTGTCAGACTTTGTTTTTTTGGGCTCCAAAATCACTGCAGATGGTGACTGCAGCCATGAAATTAAAAGGCGCTTACTCCTTGGAAGAAAAGTTATGACCAACCTAGATAGTATATTCAAAAGCAGAGACATTACTTTGCCGACTAAGGTCCGTCTAGTCAAGGCTATGGTTTTTCCTGTGGTCATGTATGGATGTGAGAGTTGGACTGTGAAGAAGGCTGAGCGCAGAAGAATTGATGCTTTTGAACTGTGGTGTTGGAGAAGACTCTTGAGAGTCTCTTGGACTGCAAGGAGATCGAACCAGTCCATTCTGAAGGAGATCAACCCTGGGATTTCTTTGGAAGGAATGATGCTAAAACGGAAACTCCAGTACTTTGGGCACCTTATGCGAAGAGTTGACTCATTGGAAAAGACCCTGATGCTGGGAGGGATTGGGGGCAGGAGGAGAAGGGGACGACCGAGGATGAGATGGCTGGATGGCATCACAGACTCGATGAACGTGAGTCTGAGTGAACTCCGGGAGTTGGTGATGGACAGGGAGGCCTGGCGTACTGCGATTCATGGGGTCGCAAAGAGTCGGACACGACTGCGCGACTGAACTGAACTGAATTACAAATGTAAAAACTTTAGCTTTTAACTCTTCATCTCTTCTGTCTTCTGTATTCTCAATTAAGTTTTTAAAAGTTAAAAGCTAAAGTTTTTCTATTTGTAATTAACATGATCTATTTCAATAACCGTCTAAAAATTTTTGTGCCACCCACTGAATGTCACTTTTATGAAGGCATATTAATGGAGGCTTGACTGACCAGTATATAAACAAATTTGATTTTATATAATTTAATACATGCCAACTACATAATTTTAATTGGCAAGAATCTTTATTTAGGTTGACTGAAGGTCCCCAGATATTTGTGTCAATTTAAAGAGATAACTTACAAAATTGTCATAATGAGTAAATAACGGCCTGTTACTGAAAACTGCTCTACTGGCTTATTTGGTAGGCATCATTTGGGTGAAGTTCCTTCAGAATAAATATCAGAGAATTTTAAAATACCAAATTATGTATATGGATACAAAAGATTTTTGTTATAATCACCACTGTTCTTAAGAATTCATTTTATAATTAGTAGTCTTTTTCATTCAACCAAGTTTTGCTAGTGTGCAAACTTGATGTCTCAGTTGAATTTGTGTATAAAATATATGACTTTTTTTCCTTTATAAGTGTATATTGATTTAGTGATCACTGATCAAAGGTCTAACTTTGAACTTGAAAGTCTGAGAAGGGGAAAAGACATTAGCTCCAGGTATCTATGTACTTCTGCTTAAGTAGAAGTCAAAAGACAAATGGAAAAGAATGGCAATTCTACAGATGTGGAGCATTTGGAGATTTTAAGCTCTTCTGGAGATAAAACTTCAGATAATAAATCAGGAATGGAATGCCTATATATAACAATTACTGAAGATGCCTGTCTTACTATATTTTGCGGTGGGAAGTTAAGACACTGCATTAGTATAGGAAGAGAAAGAACAACTAAATCATTGAATAGTTCTCTTTTATGCCCTTTGTCAAACCACATGTATGTTTTCAAGCAACAACACAACCACAAGGGACAAAGGTCATTGACTCTCTGTGAGCTGTGAAGTTGGGCCAGTTGGTACAGTAGAGACCATTAGCTTTGAGTTTCTCTCAAATGCTCTCAGGTCTGGCTTTACATGTCACTGAGACATGTTATAATGTTACAAAAAATGCTCATTATTGCAACAACTATGTCCAAGATAAAAGAGGCATCCAGCTGTGCTGAACTTTCCTGTTACATTAAACCACCTTTTCTAGAGATAATTATTTTATACACTGATTCCTAAAATGAATATATATCAAGTCTTCCTTACAGGTTCCTTCAGTTGAATCAAAGTTTATGTCTATTAAATACCATATGTCTTAATTACATGAATGCTAATTATTAAAAATAATAAATATAAACCAAATGAATTAGGCATTTGACAAAATATGTGAGGAAAATGACAACAAAATAAAACTAAATAAAGAGAAAGATATTTATGATAATGACAAAAATAAACTAGAAAACAGAAAAATGATCAATAATAAAAAATTTTAATTGAATGCTTATTATTTGGAAATGTTTTAATCCTTTTGCATATATTAAATTTTTAGTAATAAAAATCCCAATAAAGTCAGAATGGAAAACAACAAAACAAATATAATTGTGGAAAATCTAAAATATGTAGAAAAATGTATAAAATAAGTCCACAAATAAATGAGAAATCAGTTGAATTAACATATCTTCACTTTTGGGCACTAAAAATTACTTTCAATTAATACATTTGAAATGTTGATATTATATATTAATATTTTGATGTCAGCAAAAACTTGAAAAGGAGCACTAAAATGAACACTTTAGTTCACTCCTACTGATGCATACTTATGTAAGCATACAAATTAAATGTCAAAAACAACACCATGATTTATAGCTCAGCCATCTTGAAACTGTTACATTCATACTAGGACTGACAGATAAACATATCAGGTATAAATAAAGGTAGGTTTCTCATTGTCAGAGAAAGCGGTTACAAGTATGGTAAGAGGAAAGGCTACATTGACTTGGGTTGGATTAGAATCAGAGGTATCATTAGGAACTCACAGTTTTTAACATGCTTACAAATGGAGAGCTGTAGAAATATAGACATGTATGTATATGCATGTCTGCTTATACATATATCTGTTTCCTTGCTCTAAACACAGAGAGTATAGAGGTAGAGATGCCCTGGAACAATGAGTTTGTCTCTCGTCTTGATTTCTATGCACCAGTCTACAAGCAAACAAACAAACAAACACACAGAAAACAGACTCCTTGGAAAAGTTAACTGACACCAGACTTGGGGAAGGGAAAACAAAAGATGAGCCTGGCATATTTTTCAGTGCCAGAAAGTATGGGGGAGCAGTTGAAAGGACAGAGGGTTAACTTAAAGGAGTTCCCAATGGGCAAATCTGGGAAAATTTAAGCATACAAAAATGCAGACTAATAGTAATGGGTTTTAAGCCATTGACTAAAATTAATATCTGCTGGCCCATACAAACACAAATAAATAATTAAACTAAAAAAAAATTAAAAGGATACTACAAAAGAGTGATTCCTTCCATTAGAATTTTAATTAATAAATGTGGAAAAATAATAGAAACAGAAAATCATCATTATTAGGCAAATTGCTATAGTAATAATTGTTGCAGGAGAAATTATTGATAAATACTAAAATAGTGGGAAATATTTACATAAGATATTTTCATAGTTACCAAGTGTCTCTCCACAAGATACTTAATAATTACAAAGAGAAAAAAATAGAACTTTATAGTAGAAGCCCTGGAAAACATAACCTTAACAAGTGATCAAAGCTAACAACACAGTAATAAGCTACATTGGCATAATGTTCCTTCATATTTGATGCACTAAGAAGGGCAAGATATTGCTTCATGATGTTGTTGCCAAATCTCAATCCAACAATGGAAAAACACCAAAGTAACTAAATTGAGGCACACTCTACAAAGTAACTGATCAGTCTTCAAATATCTCAAGGTAATAAAATAAAAAGAAAGACTGAGGAAATGTCATAGACTAGAAAAGATTCAGGGGATATAAGAACTAAATGCAAAGCATAATTCTGCACTCACTTTCCTCTTTACTAGTTCTTAAAAAGTTAATGACACTAAATTATTTTCACATTTTCTATAATAGATTTCCTAATTTTTGTTCTGTTCATGTCTATAGTATTTGTAATATACACAAGTTTATGCATTTTTCCTAGTAAAATAGTCTATTTTCCCCATTTAGACAATTATTTTTTAACATAAAAAAATCTCCACCATTTCCAGATATTTGACATTCATTTAGATTAGTGGAAAGATTGGTGAAATCCAAATAAAGTCTTTAGTTTGCTTAATAGTATTGCATTACTATTAATTTTCTAGCTTTGATAACCATATTATGACTTTGTATGATACTACATTACAGGAACCAGAGATCAAATTGCCAGCATCTGTTGGATCATCAAAAAAGCACAATTCCAGAAAAACTTCTGTTTTAATGATTATGCCAAAGCCTTTGACTGGGTAGATCACTACAAATTGTGGAAAATACTACAAGAGTTGGGAATATCAGACCACCTTACCTGCCTCCTGAGAAATCAGTATTTAGGTCAAGAAGCAACAATTAGAACTAGACATGGAACAATAAACAGGTTTCAAATTGGGAAAGGAGTACCTCAAGGCTATATATTGACATCTGCTCCTTTAACTTATATGCAGAGTACATCATGAGAAATGCTGGGCTGGATGAAGGACAAGCTGGAATCAAGATTGCCAGGATAAATATCAATAACCTCAGATATGCAGATGACACCACTCTTATGGTAGAAAGTGAAGAACTAAAGAGTCTCTTGATAAAAGTGAAAGAGGAGAGTGAAAAAGCTGACTTAAAACTCAACATTCAAAAAACTAAGATCATGGCATCTGGACCCATCACTTCATGGCAAATAGATAGAGAAACAATGAAAACAGTGACAGGCTTTATTTTAGGGGGATCCAAAATCACTGCAGATGGTGACTGCAGCCATGAAATTAAAAGATGCTTGCTCCTTGGAAGAAAGGTTATGACCAACCTAGACAGCATATTAAAGAGCAGAGACATTACTTCGCCAACAAAGGTCTGTCTAGTCAGAACTATGGCTTTTCCAGTAGTCATGTTTGGATGTGAGAGTTGGACTATAAAGAAAGCTGAGCGCCGAAGAATTGATGATGCTGCTGAACTGTGGTGTTGGAGAAGAATCTTGAGAGTCCCTTGGACAGCAAGGAGATCAAACCAGTCCATCCTAAAGGAAATCAGTACTGAATATTCATTGGAAGGACTGATGTTGATGCTGAAACTCCAATACTTTGGCCACCTAATGCGAAGAGCTGACTCATTTGAAAAGACGCCAATGCTGGGAAAGATTGAGGGCAGGAGGGGACAGTGACGACAGAGGATGAGATGGTTGGATGGCATCACTGACTCGATGGACATGGATTTGGGTGGACTCTGGGAATTGGTGAGGGACAGGGAGGCCTGGCGTGCTGCGGTTCATGGGGTCGCAAAGAGCTGGACACGACTGAGTGACTGAATTGAACTGAACTGAGTTAACACAAGCAAAGACTAAAAATAAAAGGCAAGGATGAGATGTATGGAGAGAGTAACATGGTAACTTCCATTACCACATAGATAATAGATAGCCAATGGGAATTTGCTATATGTCTCTGGGAACTCAAATACAGCATATATCAATCTAGAAAGATGGGATAGGGAGGGAGATGGGAGGGAGGTTCTAGAGGGAGGGGACAGCTGATTCAAGTTGATGTTTGAGAGAAAACAACCAAATTCTGTAAAGCAATTATCCTTCAATTAAAAAATAAATTAATTTAAAAAGTATATTGCAAAACAGAGATCATTCAATAAATGTGTATTATCTAGTAGAGTTTTAGAGAAAGCAAATAAAATGATGTGGACAAAAAACTAAAAACTAAAACCAATATTTTATGTATCAATATAAATTCTATGTAGTTTAAACATGACATACAAATATTACTATAAAATGATGAAAGCTATAAGCAAATTTTAAGCCTCCAGAGATGATGAAGATATTTCTATGTGCAAGAGAAGTCAAGACAGGAAAAACTGATCACTTGGGGAGAGGAAAAAAAGTTTTTTTTTACCAAGTCAATAATATAAAAATCAACACACACTAAGGGAAAGCTAGGAAAAACTCATTGCAAATATGACAGCTGATTAATGGTATTAGCATATAAAAGCTATTAAAGGAGGAGAATGAATTTTTAGGAGTTTTTCATTCTTGGATGAAGAAGATATTACATAACCATTTAAAATTAAGATTTTGAAAAGCAATGAGGTTAAAATAGTCAAAACATAGTATTGATAAAAAATAAACATTCACAATTACCTCTATAACATGATACATGCTCTGTAGCATGTACATAAATGATGTACACATTTCGCACAGATTTTTCCTCTCAAATTTTCCATGATCATCAGGGGGCAGAGAAAGTATGCCATAAAACAAATGATTGGAACTAATGACAAGGAGACTAGGTTGGACGTAAAACGTGTGAAGTCTAGACCAAGTTATTAATACTAACTAATTGACTCTAAAACGTATTAAAGCCAAGCATGGGATACTTTAATACTATTTAAAATCTCACTGACAGTTTGCCACCACTTCATGCCGTTATTAGCAATTAGGACAGATAATTCAGGCCAATTTAAATACCGACTACTTCTAAGAATCTATTATGTGCTCTGTATATGCTGGAAGGGATATAATGATGAATAGGATGCTATCTCTGCCTTAACTGAGTTTACCCTTTAATGTGCCTAGGAGGTGGGAAAATAAACACACATAAAAATAATTACAATATAAACTTTTTGTTAAAAGTTATACACATTTTTGGAGTTTAAGAAGGAAGGGGAGAATCTACTGTTTGTGGTTCACTCAATTCACATACATAGCAAACATATTAAGCTTCTGATAAATACTGGTTATTTTAGGTACAGACATTGAGTTCTTAGGAGGAGGTGTCATTTGATATTAGCTATGAAATATAAGTAGATATATAATTTCCAGAAAGAGATGGTGCAGAAAGAACATTTTAATAGCAGGAACCATGATTAGCTATTCCATTTGTGAGTAGCAAGGGCACATACAAGAAAGAGTAAATAAAGCTGTAAAGACTTGTTGGTTCCTTCTTGAGGAAGGATGTGAATATGAGCCTCAGGCACTTGTTCTTGATTTGGTAAGCAATCAAGAAGACTTTCAAGGTTGATCAGAAAGAGATGTTTTTTAAATTAAATAGATGTCTGTCATTCCCTGGGAAAGAATCTATTACCTCTGAAACTTTCTGCAAACGGGGTCTCTTATTGAGTCATTCGGAGATATCACATTGAGTTTGTAGTTAAAATAATAAAGAGTATCATGTTTCCTGCCTCTAAGAACAGCTCAAAAAAGTTCCTCGGGATTCACTGTAGCCACAGCACAAGGCAAGTGACAGAATCACTAGCGGATGGGAAATGACAACAATACACACAGCATACTGGCAGGTATCTCACAGGGACGAGGAGGTACAGTTAATCAAAACATCATGTTGCTTGTAAGGCCAAGAGGGAGAGCCAGAGGTAATAACCACATGCAGTTACCCTGCGCTTAAAAGAGAGGCTCTGTATAATCTTTGAGGAAAGGAAAAAAAGAAAAAATCAAAGTTAAAATTGCCTCTACTACCCACGTATGCCATGCCAAAGCACATTGTAGAAGTTTCAATGAACACATACACATTTTCAAACAAGAGATGCTGCATCATAATTATAATAACAGCATATATCACTCTACAGATAACAAATACCTTGTTGCTGTTTAGTCTCTAAGTCATGCCTGACTCTGCAATCCCATGGACTACAGCCTGCCAGGCTCCTCTGTCCATGGGATTTCCCAGGCAAGGAGGCTTGCCATTTCCTTCTCCAGGGGATCTTTCCAATGCAGGGCATCAAACCTGTGTCTCCCGCTTTGGCAGGTGGATTCTTTACCACTGAGCCACTAGGGAAGTCCCAACAAACACTTTACATACACCTTTTTTATGATTTCAAATATTCAGATTTTATGACAATTTCCATAGAATTTAGAATGCCAGGGAATTTAAAGGCTTTGGTAGAACTTATATTGTCACTAAAATAATAGTGTCTTTGTGGATTCAAAAATTCACAATTGCATGTACTTTCAAAATTTACCTATGTTTACTTGTGAGACCAAACATTTTTGAAAGACTAAAGAAGTTTCAGCAGAAATCAGAGTTCAAAGACTCAATAATTAATTTTCTCTATTTTATTTTAGGCCACATCTGTTCTATGGTACAGGAGAGTTGCTATCACAGTCTGAGGAAACCTGGAAGCTACTTTTTTGATAGGGTTAATCAAAAATGAATCAAACCTCTAGCTTTGGGGCTTCTGAATTAATAATGACTTGAAGGAGATAAAAAGGAGCAGCAACAACATATTTGTAAAACCAAGATTTCAAAATGAGTCAGAACAGCTCATTTAGATAAGTCATGAACCTAATGGCTAAATTAAAGCAAAACTGTGATTCCTGACATACCTGGGCTCAAAGTAAGCCGTGGCACAACAAGGTAGCCACAGGAAGAGGAAGAGCTGCAGGTTGGAAGTATCCCAGATGACATCTAACAGAGAGGCGGGCTACCAATAAATTAGTCATGTGCCATAACTGTAAGTCAGCCATGTTTCTTAGAGACTACTAAAAGCTTTTTCTATAAACAGGTAAAAAGCTGTTTTCTCCAGTTTTGAAAATGATTCTTCATATTCACATAGAATTTTTGAGAGAGGAAGTAGATTAGATATTATGTAGTAGGTATGCCTGTCAATGCAGGAAACTCAGGAGACACAGGTTCTATCCCTGGGTGAGGAAGATCACCTGGAATAGGAAATAGCAAGCCACTCCAATATTCTTGCCTGGAAAATTCCATGGACACATGAACCTATTGGGCTATAGTCTACAGGGTCACAAAGTGTTGGACACAATGGAGCAACTGAGCACACAGATAAAAAATAATAAACAGAAACCTCATTTAAAACTGATTTGGGAGAGTGGATGAGGGAGCTCTCACCCCTCCACGTGATGTCAGTTGCAGACCCAACAGGAAGAAATACACTTGTACAATTCCAACAGGAAGAAGTTTCTATTAATACTTTACAATTCAGCAGGATAAAGGAAGAATTTCTCCTTGCCAAACCATAGACCAGCCAATATAAAGCTACTACACTTCAGAACCCCCAGTTTTTGCTATGGACTCTGTTTATAGTGGCTCCTTCCAATCCCCCTTTCTCCTCTATAAAAGAATATTCCTCCCGTTTGTGCTCTAAACATGCCTGTGGCTCACCACAGATTGAATGTCCCAAATGACAATCCTTTGCTGTTCTTGAATAAACCTATTTTATTTAAGTAAAATAATGGCTCTTTTATTATTTTATCTCAATACAAGGCAACCCTTTCTTTTTGCAATGAAACTGATGCCCAAAGAGATTATGAATCTTGCTCAGGCTTTTACATTGGAGCTGTTTAGCTAAAACACAAATTCTAATCTCCTGAGATAATGGCTAGAATTTGGCTGATCCTCCTCACTTCTCTCCAGTATCAGTGTTGTAGCTTTTTTTGACCTCCTAGGCTTCTTCCACTCCATGTAGTTTACTACTGAAGTTCATCTACCACGTCAAAAACACTGCTATAAAACCTTCAGTAGGTGCTGCCTTCTCACAGCTTAACAAGGTCCTTTGTAATTGAAATCATCCCCTGAAAGATAATTTCTAACATTTTAGACTACTATTTCTCAGTGAAAAATCTCTCCTACAGCTTTACTGTTTTTCACAGTTTTCCGAGCCTATTTTATCACATACACACACACTTCTTGTTACTTATGCTCTTTCATTGTTAATAAACATGCTCATCACACCTTTCTTTTTTGTATAGACAAATTTCCATCTTGCAATATATAAATCAAGCTTTATCTTAACACAAAGCTCTTTCCAATCACATAATCTCTTTTACTTCTCCTCTTCATCTGTCAAACCACACTTGTCTATTAAGCTTCCAATTGCATATTTTTAGACAAGTAATATGAAAATTGTGAAAACTAAAATAGAATTTGAAGTCATGTTGGTGTGGATCAATCTACCATATGTTAGTGGAAAGGCAAAATTTTTTTTTTTTTTTTCAGTTTTCAGAGTCCGGTATATTAGCTAAAATCCCCTCCAAGATGGGCTTCCCTGGTGTCTCAGATGGTAAACAATCTGCTTGCAATGCAGGAGACCCGGGTTTGATCCCTGGGTCTGGAAGATCCCTTAGAAAAAGGCATGGCTACCCACTCTAGTATTTTTGCCTGGAGAATTTCATGGACAGAGGAACCTGGCGGGCTATAGTCTATGGAGTTACAAAGAGTTGGACATGACTGAGTGACTAAAATATAGGAAGCTAGTCTTCGTTTGCCAACACAGAATTAAGTGAACATAGACATGCTATTAACCTTTTTAAGCCTGAATTTACCAATTTATAATATGAAGGGAAAGTCTGTGCTGTTTACTTCAAAGGGTGGTTTTGACGACTGAATGAGATTATTATACAATAGAATGTTGCAAACTGTAAAGTACTAAAAAAAATTAAGGCATTATTTTAACAACATTGGAAAAAAAATTAAATTCATACCTGAGCTGTTGACCTGATTTTTTTAAATTGGCAAATAGAAAAAATAGAACATATAACAAGAGGCTTTTGCAAAAGCTTTACTCTTGAGATTTTCATATGGGGTTATATTTGAGAACTGTCAGAGCACATCATGTAGAAATTATAGAATATTTATTTAAGAGGACATGGCCTAAGGATATGATGCTAATTTTGATTAATTTTCTGCATTCATAAATAGTTTGCCAAAGTAGGAGGTCCAGTGAAATGGCCTCATTACACAGCTCTGTGTGTTAGCCATTGCCCATTATTATACTTTCTGGTAACTGATTTGTAAAGTGTGCTTTTAATGTTTTGTTTAAAAATTCATTTTAGGAAGATTAGGAATGGAGACCATTTCTTGGAACAGCTACTGGCAATGTTTAGTAGAAAAAAATAACCTATCCAATTTTCCTTTGCTGCTAAGTCACTTCAGTCGTGTCCGACTCTGTGTGACCCCAGAGATGGCAGCCCACTAGGCTCCTCTGTATCTGGGATTCTCCAGGCACGAACACTGGAGTGGGTTGCCATTGCCTTCTCCAATGCATGAAAGTGGAAAGTGAATGTGAAGTCGCTCAGTCGTGCCCGACTCTTAGCGACCCCATGGACTGCAGCCCACCAGACTCCTCCGTCCATGGGATTTGCCAGGCAAGAGTACCGGAGTGGGGTGCCATTGCCTTCTCCAATTTTCCTTTGCATACTATAAAAGAATGATTTATTGCTAGCAGCATTTTGTTGCCTTGGTGGAGATAACCTCTTTTTACATTTCAACATATATGGGAGATGCTTCTATTCTATCCTCCCATTAAAAAACAAAACAAAACAACTCAGTTTGGAGAAAGAATGTTATCAAGATTAGCTTCATTCATTCCAAATATTTACTAATCGTTATGTGCTAGGCACTATGCAAGGTGTCTTTTCTTCCTATAATTTTTACTAATATAAGCAATTTTACTATATTTTAACTTTAGGTTTGTGAAAACAACTATGATGTTCCCTAGAGGAAGTTTTATATCTTCTTTATCTCTGTATATTTAGAGCCTGGCTCACAGAAGGTGTGGCCCATAGTAAGTAAGGACCCAAGTGCTCAGTAAATGAGCAGATGGAGAATAAAAACACAACCTTCCCCACCTCTTCCAGAATAGCCAAGAAGATAATCTAGCTTCATGTTCCTGCAATGTTAACCTTCCCAAAGTATATTTCTAAAGTGTGTCCTTTTTCCTGCTAAGGTAATTCAGGGGCTCTCCACTCCTCCTTAAATAAAATCTAAACCTCTTAGCTTGGCCATTTATATTTCTAATATCTGGCTCCAAACTACCCTTCCAAATTTTTTTCCCTCTTGAATATAATGTATGCCCTTTTAGTTCTGAAATAATAAAGGGTGCAAAAATACCTGGGGAGCTGGTTAAAAGTTCGCATTCCTGGTCCTACACCCCCTGAGTTTCTAGAACAATAGTTCTAGGCTACATTCATTTACTTTCATTTTGTGGACATTCTCCAGGTGACTTTGACACACGTGTTTAGCATACCATACATGAGCAACACTGTTATGTTTTGTTAAACTAGTTTTTCCTGGAAGGTACACCTTTTCTCGCTGACTCTTTGGATGTGTCGCTGTTGCCCTCATACCAACAACTGTTTTCATTCATTCACTCATTCAAACAAAGCCTACTTATAATTGTGCTGCAAATAACTGCCCCATTCAGCTAAAAAAAAGTTCTCATTTTCTTTTTGTAAACATTTGCTCAGGCAGTTTAAGCAAACATTTCATACATGGTGATACCCACTCATTAGTTAGTTATGGTTTGTATATAACCAAGAAGAAAAGACTCAAGAAATTCCTTTTGTCAAATCCTTTATGTATCAAGGAAATTCATCTGCTTCCCCCATGCAGACATTTGGATGGGTTTGAAATCTGTTTTAATTTTCACTAGTTGCACTATTTTAGTGCAAAATTGCTTTACACAGTTTCAAAGTTTGATATTTTAAAATTTTACTTTATTAACAGATGTTTATAGTGAGAAGTCATACAAGGAATTCAACAGTGTACACAGGTGTGAGTTAGCAAGAATCTCTTAACTCTACTGCAATAGCCCATTATTACAATGTTTGGCAAAATGTTTTCAGAATGCCTATGGCTAGACATACTAAAGAAAAAATATTTTTTCAAAATGATTAATCAGAAAGTACTGTAAGTATAAAAGCCATCTGTGAGCCTGGATGCTCATTTCTGCCTTTGTAATTCCTCAAGTTTGAAGAACATCTGGAGTAGGATGACAGTTATTATCTGAAACATTTTTTTCTCTAATACCAATACTATTAACACGCTTCCTGAACTTCTTTTCTAACGTAAAACATCCTCACCTGCCCTAAGTGAGCTATCACAAAAAACAATTTTCTTCCTGATGTCCTCATTTGGCATCTGATATCTCTCTAAATGGCTTCCCTGGTGGCTCAGAGGATAAAGCGTCTGCCTGCAATACACGAGACCTGGGTTCGATCCCTTGGTTGGGAAGATCCCCTGGAGAAGGAAATGGCACCCATTCTAGTATTCTTGCCTGGAGAATCCCATGGACAGCGGGGCCTGGCGGGCTATAGTCCACGGGGTCGCAAAGAGTTGGACACGACTGAGCAACTTCACACACACACACACATCTCTCTAAATGCACATATGGTGAATGTGCATGAATGACCCAAGACAGTGGTAGCAACTTACCCACAAAGAAGATTGCCTTCCTCTATATTTCAAGGTGTAAATCAAGTGCTACTTCAAAATGAGTAGTTTTTGCAATAATGATGGAAATCCTGTGTCTGACATTGTATGTATGTAAAAATAGAGCTGACTGATCTGAGAATGTGTAAAAGTAAAACCATAATGGGGGAAGTAACTTGTAATAACATTATAACTTCCTTTTTCCTTCCAAATTCTTTGTTTAGTAATATTTAAACTTCAACCCCAGCAGTTTAAGTTGTGAATTCTTAGATCAATAGGAAAGTACACAGAGGAAAAAAAAAATCAATTTGCAACAACACTGACTTTCTTTGCTTGGTATCATTAGTGGTGTAAGATATTGATTCAGCTTTAAAAATAACAGTTCTACAGAGAGTTTTCTAGGGTTGTGATTACTGTTCATTTTAATTTTCTGAAAGCTGATTTTCAATCAATGTTCACTATACAAAAATGGTGTACCAAGAACCAAATGAAATTGGGCTGTTTCTAACTTGCCACATTTTTATCTTCCCACTTACAACCATGAAGTATTTAAGTAAAAAAGAGGAATGATGACCTAAATATTTGAGAATGATTTGTACTCTTGAGGAGCTATACTACACCTAAAATTTCCATTTGAAAATGTTGGTAGATACTTCCTTCCTTTGGTTAACGCATCATCAAAATGCTATGCATCTTTCATTTGACATGCTGAGTTTTTATACTAAATTTACATTTCTGTTTAAGATTCTCCTTTGTCATCTTAAAATACATTCTATCACAGACGGAAACCAAGACAAGATGACTTGTCATATAATATTCAAACTTTCCTCAAGTTTCCTGACACTGTAAGCTCAGGACAGTTCCGCCAACCCTCTTTTCAGCACTGAGTGCCTCTTTATTTGGCATCTTACTGTGTATCTTCTGGTTCTCTCTCTCTTTCTAAATAAAGACATCCTACTGTCTTTTTTTTTTTTTTTTTGGTAGAAGATAAGGATATCAGATAATATTCCTATCTGTTAAAATATCATGAATGTCTAAGAAGTACCACTGAAAAAAATGGTCATAGGTATGGAGGTCAGGCCATGGTGAAATAAGACAACATAAGTCATATACTGCTGCTGCTGCTAAGTCACTTCAGTCGTGTCCGACTCTGTGTGACCCCATAGACGGCAGCCCACCAGGCTCCCCCGTCTCTGGGATTCTGCAGGCAAGAACACTGGAGGGGGTTGCCATTTCCTTCTCCAGTGCATGAAAGTGAAAAGTCAAAGTGAAGCTGCTCAGTCATGTCCGACCCTCAGCGACCCCATGGACTGCAGTCTTCCAGGCTCCTCTGTCCATGGGATTTTCCAGGCAGGATTACTGGAGTGGGGTGCCATTGCCTTCTCCGAGTCATATACTAAATGAGCCTAAAGGCTTGTACTGAAGAACACTCATTAGTCTCCTGATGCCAAATGTCCAGCCAGATGCGATGTGCCTGGTCTGATAATATTTCAATCGTTTTATAATGTTCCTTTCCCAGTTTAGCCTGGTCTTACATTAAATATTCATTTCTAAATTTCTGGAAAAATTTTTATAATGTATACTGCTCTAATTAGCATGTAAAATACATAATTCCCTGAAAAACGTTATTGAGGTATTTCACTATACATTAATAGATTAGAGAGTAAGGTAGTTGTGATTCATTTTTTTTAAATGAATAACTTTTAAAGCATAAAATGATTTTATTCTCACAGATAACATATACTTCAGTACTGAACATAATCTGAATTAATACAAAAAAAGAGAGCTAGTTATATATAGATATGTCTTTTAAGAACTTTACCCAGTACAGTCAACTATACATATGGTCAAGTAGTGGTGATAGATATTTTATTTTAAAAAAAATTGTAATAGGAACATGAATATCCCCAAAGAAATCCTATACTCAATAGGCTGTATTTGAAAGGAAAATGAACTGAACCCTTTTTTTTTTGTCTCACTGTCATATAACTTTCAAGATATAGATCACTTTATGAGTAAGAATATTTCATAATGAAGTATGTTTAGCTTTTTAATAATTTATAAATAGTCCAAGAGTGTTCTGCTTCACTCCAAATTTTATTTTTTAGTTAAAAAAAAAAAGTCTTACAATCAGTTCAGTTCAGTCGCTCAGTTATGTCCGAGTCTTTGCAACCCCATGAATCAAGCACGCCAAGCCTCCCTGTCCATCACCAAATCCCGGAGTCTACCCAAACCCATGTCCACTGAGTTGGTGATGCCATCTAACCATCTCATCCTCTGTCATCCCCTTCTCCTCCTGCTCCTAATCCTTCCCAGCATTAGAGTCTTTTTCAATGAGTCAACTCTTTGCATCTGGTGGCCAAAGTATTGGAGTTTCAGCTTCAACACCAGCCTCTCCAGTGAACACCCAGGACTGATCTCCTTTAGAATGGACTGGTTGGATCTCCTTGCAGTCCAAGGGACTCTCAAGAGTCTTCTCCAACAACATATTCAAAAGCATCAATTCTTTGGCACTCAGCTTTCTTCATCGTCCAACTCTCACATCCATACATGACTACTAGAAAAGCCATAGCCTTGACTAGACAGACCTTTGTTGGCAAAGTAATGTCTCTGCTTTTTAATATGCTATCTAGGTTGGCCACAACTTTCCTTCCAAGGAGTAAAGTGTTTTTTAACTTTTTATTAAAAAAAATTTTTATTTTTACTTTATTTTGCTTTACAATACTGTATTGGTTTTGCCATACATTGACATGAATCCACCACGGGTGTATAATTTCATGGCTGCAATCACATATGCAGTGATTGAAAGTCTTACAATAGGGGTATACATAAGTGTAATGCCACAGCCTATACTCACTCAAACAAACCCTGAGCTTATGTTTGTAAGTTATTTACATATTAAATAATGCCACATATTATAAAAACAATAATTAGTGAAGGTAAATTGTCTTAAATATGAAAAAATAAACTTTCTTTCTATTGTAAAAAAAACAACTATATTTCATTGTTCAAAGTATATCAACTATGTGTGTGGTACAGATGTTGATACTGGCCCAAATTACTGTTTTTTTCCTTTTTCCTTTCTTTTTTTTCCTCTTGGTTCAATAATTATTTTTGAGGTAATTTTTGTTAAATTTCATTCACTCAATTTGCTTAAATTATAAAAATAATATATGCTAGCTTTAGAATATTTAGAAATTATTTTTCTATTACCTTAGATTCTCAATTTTTTTCAGTATTTATTGGCTGCCTACTGTGTGCAGCACATTCTGGTAAATTCTGTGGATTAAAGAAAAAAGGTGAAAAAGAACCATTCCTGTAGTAAGAAACACATAGTCCTAGTAGGTAAAGTGGAACAGTTGGTTAAGACGTTAAAAATCTGTGAAGCAAAGACTATAATTAGGGGTAGGTACAGGAGGGGCAATGACCTTGTTTTTGACCTCAAGGAAACGTTTCTAGAGATAGTAACACTATTTAATATGAGGTTTATTAGCTTTTCTCCAAGTCTTCTCCATATGTATATATGTCAAAACTATACATTCATATAGTTGTATTTTTACCATTCTTGCATTATATATTTAGCACTATGCTTGTTGGTCTCATTCAAAGAAATCCCCCTTCCCAGTTCTTCCTGTGCAATATGTTTCCTATCAGTCAATGCTCCTTGATTCCCTGAAGGATATTAAAACATCTGCATATCTCATACTCAGTCAGTTCAGTTCAGTCGCTCAGTTGTGTCTGACTCTTTGCAACCCCATGAAGTGCAGCATGCCAGGCCTCCCTATCCATTACCAGCCACTGGAGTTTACCCAAACCCATGTCCATTGAGTAAGTGATGCCATCCAACCATCTCATCCTCTGTCATCCCCTTCTCCTCCTGCCCTCAATCATTCCCAGCATCAGGGTCTTTTCCAGTGAATCAACTCTTCACATCAGGTGGTCAAAGTATTGGAGTTTCAGCTTCAAGATCAATCCTTCCAATGAACACCCAGGACTGATCTCCTTTAGGATGGACTGGTTGGATCTCCTTGCAGTCCAAGGAACTCTAAAAAGTCTTCTCCAACACCACAGTTCAAAAGCTGATTCTAAAAGGTCCCTATTGGGGGAGTATCAAGGTTGGAAAGGCAAATCCTGTCAGAACAAATGCCATTCAAACAATAATCTTCATAATATCTTTTCATAGTACTTTTCATACTATTTTTGTTCATAATACCTTTACTTCTTATCAATCCTTCCAATGAACACCCAGGACTGATCTCCTTTAGGATGGACTGGTTGGATCTCCTTGCAGTCCAAGGAACTCTAAAAAGTCTTCTCCAACACCACAGTTCAAAAGCTGATTCTAAAAGGTCCCTATTGGGGGAGTATCAAGGTTGGAAAGGCAAATCCTGTCAGAACAAATGCCATTCAAACAATAATCTTCATAATATCTTTTCATAGTACTTTTCATACTATTTTTGTTCATAATACCTTTACTTCTATTTTTCAGGTTCAGAAGAAAGTATCCATTTATTTGATCCAATGACTATTTATTACATTAAGGCCATAGCTAAGGAGTGATTTAAGACATCCTTTTAAAAACAAAACA
>SJXQ01007651.1:0-67110 GCA_006408695.1 Aepyceros melampus
CTTTACAGAGAATCTTATTATAATAAAAGTGGAAGGAATGATAGAGTTATAAGATCTGCATTTTGCAATTCCTGCTGAACTAGTTGATGCTCATCAGTGGATGAAACCATGGGATAAAAGTAAATGAAATGTTGATGGGGAAGTAAATGAAAGAATTTTGCAACGGTGCTTCACATATCAATGCAGCATACGAAATGCTGTGTGCAGACAAGTAAAATTTCTTTTTCTGAGCAATAAAATGTGATAACACCATCTCATCATCTTTAACTTGAAATCAAAACTATAGAGTTTATTTTATTTATTTTTTATAATTTAAGGAAGGTAAAGTTAGGAAACTAGAAGACTTCTAAATTGGCCTCTAAAGATCCAATAATTTAAATGTAACCAGTTTTTGTTTGGACTTTATAAAATTATACTTGTGTTTATAACAGTTAGGGGCTTTCTCAGTGGCACAGCGGTAAAGAATCCACCTGCAATGCACAAGACATAGGAGACACACGTTTGATCCCTGGGTTGGGGAGATCCTCTGGAGAAGAAAGTGATAATGCATCCTAGTATTCTTGCCTGAAAAATCCTGTGGACAGAGGAGCCTGGCGGGCTACAGTCCATGGGGTCACAAAGAGTCAGACATGACTGAGCTAAGCACGATATAACTGTTCCTACTCTGTAAACTGCAATAAATGTATTGGCAACTATTAAATGTTACTTGATATTTTGATTCAAAAAAAGTTGATGGGGAACCTGCAGAGGAGAGCTCAGGCCGTTATCACTACTCCCACTCAGTAAACTAACACCACTCAAAGTTAATCTCCCTGGTTTCCTTCATAAGTCGTTTACAGTCTGTTTATAGTCTGATTTCAGTTCTTTTGGAGGTTATTTTCTCAGTTTAATACTTACATCCTTATTTTACAACATTATGCAGTATATATACATTATAAATTATTCCTCTTCTCCCTTTTTCTCCCCAAATGAACTTATTTATAAAAGAGAAATACACCTACATACATAGAAAGCAAACTTACCATTACCAAAAGGGGTGGGTGGAGGATAAATTAGGAGTTTAAGATTAACAGATATACACTACAATACCTAAAATAGGTAAACAACAAGGACCTATTATATGGCACAGGGAACTATACTCAACATCTTATAATAACCTATAATGGAAAAGAATCTGAAAGTATATATTACTGAATCACTTTGCTATACACCTGAAACTAACACATTATGAATTAGCTATAATTTGATTTAAAAAAATACACAATACCATTTGACCTAATCTGTCAGCCCTCACATACTCAGGCCCCAGTGCCTCTCTAGCTTCAGTCCATACCAAGGTCAGCCCGCCTTGCTTTCTCCATTCATCCATGAATGGGCCCCGCACTGGCACTGTCAATCTCAAGTGACAAACACCGCACAGAGGCCAGAAACCCTCTTAGCTCTTCTCTTTGCCTAGTTAACCCTTCAGCTTCCTGGAAAATTCAACAGAAAGTTGCTTCCTTAAAGAAGACTTCCTTGACATAAAATACACAATACCATTTAATCTAATCTGTCAGCCCTCACATACTCAGGCCCCAGTGCCTCTCTAGCTTCAGTCCATACCAAGGTCAGCCCGCCTTGATTTCTCCATTCATCCATGAATGGGCCCCGCACTGGCACTGTCAATCTCAAGTGACAATCACTGCACAGAGGCCAGAAACCCTCTTAGCTCTTCTCTTTGCCTAGTTAACCCTTCAGCTTCCTGGAAAATTCAACAGAAAGTTGCTTCCTTAAAGAAGACTTCCTTGACATTCTCGTCACAATTTTGAGTAAAATGTGAGTGGTTAATTATCTGTCTCCTACATTAAACTCTAAGTTCTAGGGTTTAAATTTGGCTTTGCTCACATCACATCCCCTGTATGTAACACTGTCGCCTGGTGCCAAGTAGACAATTGATAAACGTTGACTAAGTAAGTTAATGAGTTGCTGGAGGGAAACGATGTCCAGGTTGAAATCCAAAGGAGCACAGGATTTAGAATAGCACCGAGGGGAACTGGGCACTCCTTCACTGTTGCTCTGACTTCTTTTTTTGCTGAATTTCTCACTTTGAGCAGCACTTAAAATGGTAGCTTTCTTCCACCGAAACTGACAGAAGCCATCTGGAGCAAAATGTTAGAAGTTTTACTGTCAGGACCTGACCAAGACATGATAACGAACAGCTGCAAAGTTGGGGAGAAAAGAGAGCTATTTCTGCTGATGGTTGCTGCATTTCCTTGTGCTCATGGCAAGTCAGAACCCATCAAATAATTCCAGTCGTGCTCAGTTGACACTTTGTAAAGTAAAACCCTATCAGCTGCTTCTTCAAGTTTTTATCTCCAGTCTCACTGGGATCATCATTTGGGTGCAGACTGCATCAGTGATGAGCTTTGTGTGGCACATCTTGAAATGGTAGTTTGTGAAAAAAGTATTATTAAGGCTCAAAAAAAACTATATAATTTCTCTTTCCAAGCATAAGGAAGTGGACACTGTTTCCCTATAAAGAAGGATCCTCCAAGCACTGAGCCACCTCCCTGCAATTACATTGTCTCCCCAAAACAAATAAAAAGGATTGCCCATCCAATCACACAGTTGTGAGAAGAAATGAATTGCTGTTTCAAGTCACTAAATTTAAGGGTGGCTGATTATGCCACAATAGGTGGCTGATATTTTTTCAGTTTTTTAAATCTTATCAGATGGGTTATAACCTCCAGGACAATGTAAATGGTGATAGTAAACAGCTGCCCATGGCTATCAAATTTTGAAATTTGCATCCACTCCTGGACATATATCTGGAAAAAATAAAAACTCTAATTTAAAAAAGATAAATGTACCCCAATGTTCATAGCAGCACTATTTATAACAGCCAAGATAACAAAAGCAACTCAAGTGCCCATCAACAGATTATTGGCTTAGGAAGCTGTGCAACTCATATTTATGTCTATATAATATAAATGTATACACATGTGAATATTACTCAGCCAAAATGGAATATTACTCAGTCATAAAAAATAATGAAATATTACCATTGGCAATAATGTGGATAACATGGATAGAGAATATAATGCTTAGTTGAATAAGTCAGACAGAGAAAGATGAATACTATATAATATCACTTATATGTGGAACATAAAAAATAATCTAGGTGAATCTATACACAAAACAGAAACAGACTCTATCTAAACACAAAATAGAAAACAAACTATACCATACGTATCAAAGGGGAGAGGAAAAGTAGGAAAGGACTAAAGAATATGGGATTAACAGATATCAAGTACTATACATAAAATACTTATCAGATGGGTTATAACCTCCAGGACAATGTAAATGGTGATAGTAAACAGCTGCCCATGGCTATCAAATTTTGAAATTTGCATCCACTCCTGGACATATATCTGGAAAAAATAAAAACTCTAATTTAAAAAAGATAAATGTACCCCAATGTTCATAGCAGCACTATTTATAACAGCCAAGATAACAAAAGCAACTCAAGTGCCCATCAACAGATTATTGGCTTAGGAAGCTGTGCAACTCATATTTATGTCTATATAATATAAATGTATACACATGTGAATATTACTCAGCCAAAATGGAATATTACTCAGTCATAAAAAATAATGAAATATTACCATTGGCAATAATGTGGATAACATGGATAGAGAATATAATGCTTAGTTGAATAAGTCAGACAGAGAAAGATGAATACTATATAATATCACTTATATGTGGAACATAAAAAATAATCTAGGTGAATCTATACACAAAACAGAAACAGACTCTATCTAAACACAAAATAGAAAACAAACTATACCATACGTATCAAAGGGGAGAGGAAAAGTAGGAAAGGACTAAAGAATATGGGATTAACAGATATCAAGTACTATACATAAAATAGATAAACAACAAGGATATACTGCATACCACAGGGAATTGTACCCACTATCTTGCAATAATCTATAATGGACTACAATCTGCAAAAAAAAAAGAATCACTATTCTGTACACCTAAAAGTAACATAATTTAGTAAATCAATTATAGGTAAGGTGACTTTGTTCAGTCGTCTCCAACTCTTTACAACCCCACGGACTGTAGCTTACCAGACTCCTCCGTCCATGAGATTTTCCAGTCAAGAGATAACAGATATCAAGTATTATACATAAAATAGATAAACAACAAGGATATACTGCATACCACAGGGAATTGTACCCACTATCTTGCAATAATCTATAATGGACTACAATCTGCAAAAAAAAAAAGAATCACTATTCTGTACACCTAAAAGTAACATAATTTAGTAAATCAATTATAGGTAAGGTGACTTTGTTCAGTCGTCTCCAACTCTTTACAACCCCACGGACTGTAGCTTACCAGACTCCTCCGTCCATGAGATTTTCCAGTCAAGAGTACTGGAGTGGGTTGCCATTTCTTCTCCAGAGGATCTTCCCAACACAGGGATCAAACCCAGGTCTCCCGCATTGTAGGCAGACTCTTTACCATCTGAGTCACAAAAATCTTATTTATTTCAAAAACGTTGAAATACATATTGAATTCTATGCTCCAATATTCCAACCATCCTCTTTTCAGGTCATCTACAAACTTAATCATCATGATTACACAGTCAATAAAGTATTTTTAAAATGCTAAATTACCAAGAGGTAATACAAGAGCAGATTAAAATTGAAAGTTTCACTCTCATTTTTTATAACCACTTTTAACATTGTATTTTCTGTGTCAGACAATATAAATATTTCTTCCCTTTTAGTCTCAGATTCTCAGTGCTCTTATAAGTCCTTACCAACATATTTTCAATTAGTTTTGTGAGCATCCTTTCATCCCATGTACAGTTAGGCTCTCTTCCTATCTTCCCCTCACCCAAATACACATTCTCTTGTCCTTCTAATTTAAATATATTTACATTTTACTGTCTAGTTTTCATTTTTTGAACATTGCGTTTTCTTCCCAAGATACCTTCCTAATTCACTCATTTATTTATGCAATAAAACTCTATTCAGCAATCAGTATATGTTTGGCAATGTTGTAAGCAATGAGACCTCAAAGATTAAAAGACACATTCTTCAAAAGGCACTGTCTCATGGGAAAACAGACACACAAACAACTAAAACACAATGAGCTGAGTTCAATAAAGAGGAATATGCAAAGGGTTATGGAAGTAGAAGCATGCAAAGGAACGATTACATTGATGGTCTCCAAATTTAACCCAAGTAAGGAAGGCAGTGAGGTCTAGAGGGTCTAGGGAGAAGACAGAGTCTGAAAAGGTAATAGGGTCCTGGCAGTAATGTGCCAGAACTAGCTAATATCAGCCCAAGAGAGTCACACCTCTTCCCAGTCCTGATTTCAGAGACTTCAGATTGGTAGTTGAAACTGCCCATGGAGGAAGTATTTACATGACAGAACTTGGGAAATGCTGTGGATCCAGGCACTTTGATGGGAGAGCCAGTTGTTAAATATCTTACAGCACACCACAAAATCAATGGATTGGAGGAGCTGTTATAAGTTTTTTTTTAATTATTAGAGTCCGAGTTCTAGAGGCAATGAGCTAGAAAGATAGGAAAAGGGAGTCAGAGAATGGATCGCGGATGCTGGTTTCAGCAACTGGTTTAGGATTCCTTTTTTCCCTCCCCATGCCCTTCCCACAGTCACCCTTGCTTTGCCACATTTCTCTGGATGGACCTGAGTTCTCCTCTTCATGTTCATTTTCTCCTAGGACTATTTCTTCTCACCTGCCCAAGAAATCAAGTCTGAGCTAATAATCATCATTTTTGATACACTAAAATTACTGTCTACGTTTGGACAGAATTTCCCTGGCCACTTCTTCATAGAAATCTGAGAAAACTCATTTGTAAAATGGACTTTCTTCAGAATCCTTTATTCAACCACTAATGATTGCAGCCATGAAATTAAAAGATGCTTACTTCTTGGAAGGAAAGTTATTACCAATCTAGATAGCACATTAAAAAGCAGACATTGCTTTGCCAACAAAAGTCCATCTAGTCAAGGCTATGGTTTTTCCAGTGGTCATGTATGGATATGAGAGTTGGACTGTGGAGAAAGCTGAGCACCGAAGAATTGATGCTTTTGAACTGTGGTGTTGGAGAAAACTCTTGAGAGTCCCTTGGACTGCAAGGAGATCCAACCAGTACATTCTAAAGGAGATCAGTCCTGGGTGTTCTTTGGAAGAACTGATGCTAAAGCTGAAGCTCCAGTACTTTGGCCACCTCATGTAAGAGTTGACTCATTGGAAAAGACTCTGATGCTGGGAGGGATTGGGGGCAGGAGGAGAAGGGGACGACAGAGGATGAGATGGCTGGATGGCATTACCGACTCAATGGACATGAGTTAGGGTGAACTCCGGGAGTTGGTGATGGACAGAGGTCTGCGTGCTGCAGTTCATGGGGTCGCAAAGAGTCAGACACGACTGAGCGACTGAACTGAACTGAATTGAATGGCTTAACTGATCTGAACACTACAGAGGGAAATGAGAGGGAAAGTGGACAAGGTGGCCCATGTGATTATACCATGACCAGTAAAAATTGATCCAGATAGTGAATCCACAATCAAAACTGACATCTCACCTCTGCTGTAACCTAAGGGAGCCCAGTACCTTTGGAGCACATCATTGATTAAAAATTACTGTGAAGTTACAAAATATACCATGTCTATAAGAATGAAAATGACAAATAGAATGCCTGGCATTCCCTTTGTCCTGGTATCTGATATTGCACTAATTTTCTCTGATGTTCATTGGTGCCCCTGGGCATTCAGAAATATTTTCTTTCTGTTTATAAATATGTCAAGTATTCCCTTCTGTTACTTTGATCATGCACAGCTGTTAATTTAGGGCTGGTTTCAGAAAATGGCACTACAGGGTGAAAAGGACTGCCTTCAGACTTTATCAACCATCTGGAATAGTGGGCCACTTTGATGTACTAATATCTCTCTGATTTGATTTCTACAAAGTAGGAAAATTTCCAGCCAAAAGTACATCAACATAAATGTAATTGAGTGATGCCCCTACCTCTAGAAACTTGTGCTTTCAGTTTTTGCTGCTTCCATGTTTACAGAATTATCAAGTGAGCCCCTTTACTCTGTTCAAGAAGGATGTACAGGAACTGTTTCAGAGACTTAACAGTAGGTCGCGCTGCCATTGACAGAATCTTCTTTACATTACCCATTCTTTCTATTTCATATCAGCTTGGAAACTTCTGTGAGAAGATCCAGGAAACTTGGATTCTATATATTGGAATGAAACCTATAGCGTGATACTTTTAAGTCAAGTAAAGATACCTGCACCACCCCTTGCCAATTCTTGAGAGTACCTCATCACAAAAATAAAACATGAAGGATAATGAATGGCTTCAGTCCTTGTGAATGAGTTCATTCCTTTTCCTTCATGATTGAAACTGTAGCCACAGTAATTACCTCCTCTGTTAACAACTGCAATTAGGGCTTCCCTGGCGGCTCAGTGGAAAAGAATTCGTCTGCCAGGGCAGGAGACACAGGGTTCGATCCCTGATTCAGGAAGATTCCCACATGCCATGGAGTAACTAAGTCCATGTGCCTCAGCTATTGAGCCTGTGCTCTACAGCCCGTGCTCTGCAACAAGAGAAGTCACCGCCATGAGAAGCCCATGCCCAACAACTAGAAAGTAGCCCCCAATCACCCCCAATAAATAAGATTGTTAAAAAGAGAACTGCAACTAATTTCATGCATGTCTATGTCATAACTCAAAATGAAATTTAAAATAACTTCATAAATGCAGCTTTAAAGAAGTAAAGATGTCAAGTAGTATGCCTTGGTTTCCCCCAGTCTTGATGCTTCCCAGTTTTATCTCACTTTTAAGATGTCTACATATATTCTGAGCACTGTACATTGATGGTACAGATCTTTACAAACATAATAAATATGCTGTTAACTAGAATAATGTATCATTTCAAATGTTTCCAAAGTCACATAATAGAAATCCCAACTTAACTGGCTTCCATGAATATGAAAACCAGCTATCCCACTTGACAAGTCCTGAGGCTGGACGGCTCTGGAACTGGCTGTTGCCAGGGGTGCCATCGAGCACCCAAGTCTTTTCATCTTTCTGATCTTCATTCTTTCAAGTCAGCTGTCTCTGCTGCCTCCCCTCAGGTTCAAAGTGGCTGCTGTAACTGCGGTCATTATATCCACAAAGAGAAAAATCCAGGAAAGACCTATCCTTTCCCTGTGTTCTTTTGTGAGAATGAGGAAATACTTCCCAGAAGCTTCCATCCAATTACTTCACGTCTCATTGACTTTACCCTAAAGCAGTCCCTGTTAAGGGGAATGAGAATACCCAGATAAGCTTAGATTGTTCCAGATTTACCCTGGGTCATATGAGAGGGTGCCCTGGAATATAAAATCAGGATCTTCCCACAAGTAAAAAGCTTATACTAAATCAATAAGGCTCTGCAGTGATGGAGTTGCCCCAACTTTCCATCCTGTTGTCTTCTATTTTCACTTTATTCAGATGCATGATTTTATACATTTTCCTGATACCTATTTACCAGTGACAAATTTACATCTCCAGCCTACAACTGTAGCTCTAGTTTTAGAACCAAAATTCAAACTGCCAACTACGGCAGATGCTACAAACTCAACATATATGTGGAACTAGTTTCCCAATATGTGGTTTATACCCAATAACCTTTATTACAGCTAATAAATGAACTATGTAACCAGTCTAACAAGCTAGATATGTCAATATCACTATTAATTTATCCCTTCTCCTGATACATTCATGTGATTTCCAAATTGTGCTGATTCAGTTTTCTAAATGGTCCTCAAATAAGACCTCTATTACCCAGTCTCCAATTTGTTCTGTATGACTTGAATTTCCCTGCATCCATTTCCTTCTGCTGTTACTACAATGATCTTTATCAGACCAAGGGGAAGTGTCAGTGACCTCCTTAAGTGTTTTGTGAAACCTCAGTGGCCACAGAGGAAAAAAAGAAAAGAAAGAAAAACAGGATCATTTTGAAGGCCCTTTACAATCCATTCTCACCCAGGGTAGCCTCCTCCTGCAACTCTCCCAACAAGCACCCTCTAAACTCCTGGACACTGAGCTCCTCACCATTCCCTGGTTATGTCAAGTCTTTTACTAAGTTTGCTTTTGTATATAACATAGTTTCCACCACCTTGAATTTCTCCCTCAACTTTCACTTAAGAAATTATTGGTCATTCTTTAACAGTTCAAAATACTATCTCCTCTAAACAACTGATACAAACATATGTGAAAAAGAATTCAACTCCAAAAAGAATTGAGGAAATGCGTAATAAAACTATATTGGTTTAGAAACAGTATGCTGAGCAAAAGAAATGGGCGCATGAGGCTACACACAATGTGATCTCACTTACATGAAATGTTAGAAACGGCAAAACTTCAGGCATGAGAAAAGGGACCGGAGGTGTCCTGGGACCAGGAATAGGTGCAGCCATCTGAATGATACAAAGAACCTTTCTGAAGGTAACGGAAATGCTCTAAGCCTGTGTGGTAGTACTTACATTGCTGTGGACATTCTCCAAAATTCATCAAACTGTACATTTTACATTGGTGAGCTTTTCTATGAATATTAGACTTTAATAAAGATACTTCAGATATGCCTGCACCCAAACTTCAAAGAAACACTTTAAAACCAACAATAAAAATTTCTCCTATTAAGCTAGCAAAGCTTAAAATGCATACTACTCCATGTTGGCAGTGTGTGTGAGTGTAAAAGTCTCTCTGTCGTGTCCAGCTCTTTGGACCCCATGGACTATACAGTCCATGGAATTCTCCAGGCCAGAATACTGGAGTGGGTAGCTTTTCACTTCTCAGGGGATCTTTCCAACCCAGGGGAAGACACCAACCCTGGGATCAAACCCGGGTCTCCTGCATTGCTGGCAAATTCTTTACCAGCTGAGCCACAAGGGAAGCCCAAGAATACTAGAGTGGGTAGCCTATCCCTTCTCCACAGCATCTTCCTGAATCAGGAATTGAACAACGGTCTCCTGCACTGCAGGCAGATTCTTTACCAAATGAGCTATCAAGGAAGCCCTCCATGTTTGTAAGAATTCATTAAAATGTGTATTCTACTACATGCCTACATGAAAGTGATAATTGATAGAACTCTTTTTAAAAATAATTTGAAGTCGAGTAACATTCCATTGTATATATGTACCACATATATACACAATTTCTGTATCCATTTATCTGTTGATGGACATCTAGGCTTCTTCCATGTCCTAGCTATTGTAAATAGTGCTACAATGAACATTGGGATACAAGCGTCTCTTGCAGGTATAGTTTATTCAGGGCATGGAAACATATACATTACCACCTGTGAAACAGTCAGTGGGAATTTGTTGTGACACACGGAGTTCAACCCAATGCTCTGTGACAATCTAGAGGGGTGGGAGGGGGTGGGAGATAGAGGTAAGGTTTAAGAGGGAGGGGACATACGTAAACCAATGTCTGATTCATATTGATGTGTGGCAAAACCAACACAATATTGTAAAGCAAATATCTTGCTTTAAGTGATTTCAAAATGTATATCAAGATATTGCGGGTTTTTTTTTATTACTTTTTAATCTAGCAATTTTACTTCTGGAAATATTTTCTAAAGAAATAATCCAAAGAACATAAAAAAGGCTTATGTATAAATACGTTCATTGAAATATTTCTTTACTATATAAGTCCCCAGAAACAACTAAAATGTGACAGCAGAGGAAAATAGTTAAGTAAGTCATTAGAAATCATTCTGTGTGGAATTCCCAAATGTCCCAAGATCTGACAGCACCCTTCACTGTGTCTGGTACTTATCTTCATCAGTGGCCACGCCCACATGACTGTGACCTCCCAGCAACAGGAGCACATCATATTTATCTTCAGAGCCTCACTACCTAGCACAGTGCCTGGCATCTAGTAGACGCTCAGCTCAAGTAAATGAAAATCTTTAACTGGGAAAGATTGTCTGAGGTCCACCAAAGATTGTTCTGAGTCATTGGCAGAGCATGTCTACATAAGGACACGGTGGCCTCTGCTTTGTATTTTCATCTCATTCTAGAGTCTTTGCATTGATCAGCTAGACACATCCCAAATGGGATCTTCAGAGTCTTTATTTTAATCAAAAGAGGTTTAATCACTCTAAGACGGGTATCTGGTGGCACTGAGCAAAATTTGTTTGCAAATGAGATTTAAAGGTCAGTGTCTGTACTGGGGTGTTACCATCGTCATCCATGGGGTCTAGCAGAATTTTAATTCCAACCCAGCCACACCATCCCACAGGTACTCAAGTTCAGTTGGCTTCCAGCTGTTGTTTTGCAGCTGAATGTTTTATTCTAAATGTTAAAAGGACAGAAAGTGCTCCCAGAACTCTGTTGAGTTCAGTGTCTCACTAGACACAGAACAATGTATGTTGGTTACAAGTTTGTTTATTCTCCCCCCACATTCTAAATGCTCTTTGAGGTCTTGTGTTCTGTCTCATCCTCAGAACCCCCAACCACCCAATATAATGTTTTCCACTTTGAGAGAATTCACTAAATATTGCTGTTATCTGATGACTGGTAAACTGTAAAATCTGGATAACATTTAAGGTAATTGTAAATCACATTTGTTTAGTACTTTACTAAGCACTTTCTCATGAGTACCAGGAGAACGGAGAATATGCACTCCAGCATTTCAGGCAAAGTCCGATAGATAGCAATACAATGCTATATACATTTGGGTTTACTCCTTATATAGATTAATAGCTCTTCATATGAGAAAAAAGGTAAAAATAAATAAATTCCAAGAGTTTCAAAAAGAGGAAAGGGAATTTCTCCTCTGTACAAGAAGGCATTCAATTACAAAAGATCTTGAAAATTACATTTCTGTTTCCCTAGCACAAAATAAAGTTTAGAAGTCCTACATAGTACTTTGGCCGCCTCATGCGAAGAGTTGACTCATTGGAAAAGACCCTGATGCTGGGAGGGATTTGGGGGCAGGAGGAGAAGGGGACGACCGAGGATGAGATGGCTGGATGGCATCACGGACTTGATGGACGTGAGTCTGAGTGAGCTCCGGGAGTTGGTGATGGACAGGGAGGCCTGGCGTGCTGCGATTCATGGGGTCGAAAAGAGTTGGACACGACTGAGCGACTGAACTGAACTGAACTGAACTGAACACAGTAATAACATAAAATAAACTTCATTCTGCCCAAACCTAAATTCATTACACCATGAACTAAAGTCCTTAATCTCCCCCATCAACCTCTGCTCAGCTTTTCTACCCCATTTATGGCACCTCCACCTGGTCACCGAAGCTAGGACCTATGGAACAACAATTAGAGGTATGACTGACATTTTAGTCAATGCTTTCAAAATGCTGAAACATATGCAAAATGTTTATTTGATTAAGGCAGTTGACAAATCTATGAATTGAGACCTATTAAAGACATTAGATTGGATTAAACCAAACTGAAATAAAACCTCTGTCTTTTGTTACAATCTTTGTCATTCTTTCCCTGTCAATTGATTATTTGGTGAAATGTCTTTTGATAAACTAATTTTTGACAAATTAGTTTCAGAGGATTTGTTTCTTTCAGCTAATTAACCTAGAGATGTAGACCCACTCTGAATACCTGGACCTGAAAATCCACCTAATTCAGATTCTTTAATAAATTTTAAAATGGTATTTTAATTTGACACTTTATAAAGACAACAGAGTCTCTGAAAATATGTATACTATGAAGAATGCAATACAGTAAAAGCTAACTTTAGCACAATTATCACATACAATAAACCATACAACAAGGATTTACAAAACTCAGCCAGACAACTGAGGAAAACATTCTGCTCTAGTCTTATCCAGAACTTCATTACCTTTGCCATTCTAGTTCTCATTTTCCACTTTCCTTGTTCTATGTTTGAAGATGCTCCACAGTCTACTCTGTTTGCAATATAATGATCACTTGTTTATACATGGATATTTCAGGGATTATTGTGAATGAAAATTTGTATAAGAATTATCATCTTATGTAAGAATTCACATATAAAAACATTAATTTCCACCTGATTTTGTTCAAATTTCATATTCTAAGTTCAGTGTGGTTCTATAGTTTCATGTTTTCTATTGCAGGGATCTACAGAATGTCTTTCCCGGTGGCTCAGATGGTAAAGCGTCTGCCTACAATGCGGGAGACCTGGGTTTGATCCCTGGGTCGGGAAGATCCCCTGGAGAAGGAAATGGCAACCCACTCCAGTACTCTTGCCTGGAGAATCCCATGGACGGAGGAGCCTGGTAGGCTACAGTCCATGGGATCGCAAAGAGTCAGACACAACTGAGCGACTTCACTTTCACTTTACAGAATGTCTGGGCTTCCCTGGTGGCTCAGTGGTAAAGAATCTGCCTGCAATGCAGAAGACTTAGGTTTAGTCACTGGGACAGGAAGATCCCCTAAGGAATGAAATGGCAAACCACTCCAGTATTCTTGCCTGGGAAATCCCATGGAAAGAGGAGCCTGGCGGGCTACAGTCCATGGATCACAAAGAATTGGACACAACAACTAAACAACAGAATATCTGCTCACACTCAGGTCCTCCAGGATGCTGCCTCTGGGTGTGTTGTACTGGACTCAGTGCCCCTATTTTGGGAGTCCCCTCCCTGGTCTTCTTTGTGTTTCAATGGAAGTTCCATAAAATCCTGGAAAGGGTAGCTTCTTGGCTGGGTTCTCTCCAGACTGGGAAACGTCTGTGTAGCTCTAGTACACTTCATGCCTGGTTAAAGCACCCCCAGATATCACGCTGCTGCTGCTGCTGCTGCTGCTGCTAAGTCGCTTCAGTCATGTCCGACTCTGTGTGACCCCATAGACGGCAGCCCACCAGGCTCCCCCCAGGTATCATGGAGACCTGATTATAGGCTGTCATGCAACTGAGACTTTTATACAACAATGTGAATCTTCGCAGATTCTCTTCACATAGAATTTAGCACTTCCCACCAAGACATACAAAGTACGTGGTGTTGGGTAGTAGCACCAAAAAGTAAAACTGTATACGAGGAAAACAGAAAAGAAAATTCAAAAGAATTTTGCCTGGTATCTTGCTCAAAAAGCAGGATAACTGCAAACCTGATCTCTGGCAGTAACATCTGGACCTCTGTAAGTCCAAATGGCATTAGATTGAGAATACCCCCAGATATCACGCTGCTGCTGCTGCTGCTGCTGCTGCTAAGTCGCTTCAGTCATGTCCGACTCTGTGTGACCCCATAGACGGCAGCCCACCAGGCTCCCCCCAGGTATCATGGAGACCTGATTATAGGCTGTCATGCAACTGAGACTTTTATACAACAATGTGAATCTTCGCAGATTCTCTTCACATAGAATTTAGCACTTCCCACCAAGACATACAAAGTACGTGGTGTTGGGTAGTAGCACCAAAAAGTAAAACTGTATACGAGGAAAACAGAAAAGAAAATTCAAAAGAATTTTGCCTGGTATCTTGCTCAAAAAGCAGGATAACTGCAAACCTGATCTCTGGCAGTAACATCTGGACCTCTGTAAGTCCAAATGGCATTAGATTGAGAATGCATTTGGAACTGTCCACTAGAAAGATACTGCCTAAAAACCAGAGCTCATCTGAAAGTGACTTATTATAAGCATTTTGTTATAAGAATGCCTGAGAAAATACAAATAACAATATCCTTCAAGTAACCTGTAGACAGTGTCAGCACCTCAGCCAAAGGGAAAAGTCCCAATAGCAAGGCATTTGGAGAGTCTCCAACATTCCCACAGTCAGCTCTGGGTTGTGCTCACAATATCCAAATGTAGAAGTTTTCATGCCAATCCACCTCCTTGATGTAGCCCCCACCATCCATTTACAACGGAGCATTGTGGAAACCCTACTTATTACAAGGCACTGTTCTCATGATGACCACTCAGAAATTATGTTTTTTTAAATACCAATAAAAAAGAAAATCAGGTTTTTCAGAGGTGAGTGCATAACACCATGAACCATGCAGACCTTTGGTAGAAACTAATCTCAAATACCCTGGAAGATTAATCCATTTTTAATGAAGCTGAAAGCAAGGATGCTGAGCCAGTTGTATAAACTCCACATGTGCACACTAATCCTAAATACACTTTTGGCTTTGTTTGGGAAGCAATTTCCACTTTCAAACTTTGGAAAATGTATCAGAACCGAAGGAGATATTTGCATTTAAATTATAGTACATGCTTTTCATATCAATTACTCTGGGGGGAAAAAGACAGTCCTGATGAGATGACCAAAATAAAATGTACACAATATTACTTATACAGTTTGTTTTCAACATCCACGGAGCAAAAGAAAATAAAAGGCTGCCATGAACAGAACATTTACTATAGTCACATAAAGAAAATGTGATGTGGAAACAGGATATACTTTCAATGTATTTCCAGAACTTCGTTACCAGTTAACAAAAGATTCCTATGGAATGAGTCAGCAATGTCGACTCGTTGTTTAATCCGTAAGTGTGTCCATCTCTTTGCAACCCCATGGACTGTAGCTGTCAGGCTCCTCTGTCCAAGGTATTTTTCAGGCAAGAGTTCTGGAGTGGGTTGCCATTTCCTCCTCCAAGGGATCTTCCTGACCCAGGGATCCAACCCATGTCTCTTGCATCACTTGCATTGCAGGCAAATTCTTACCACTGAGCCATCAGGGACGCCCCATCTAGCACCTGTGCTGTGCTGTGCTTAGTCGCTCAGTCATGTCCAACTCTTTGAGACCACTGCTTGGCTCTTCTGTCCATGGGGATTCTCCAAGCAAGAATACTGGAGAGAGTTGCTATGGCCTCCTCCAGGGAAGCCCCATCTAGTGCCTGCTTCCCTATACATGCCTTCTCTTTCCCATCTTTAAAAGTATGAAATATACTTCTTGAAAGTATAAAATTTATACTTTAAAAATATAAAATTACCAGTTCCCTGAGCCCCATGTACTATCCTATTTTTTCCTTCCCTTCATAGCTAAGCCCTCTAAGTAACACCCTCCACTCACTTTACTATTAACACTTTTTTCTTACATTTTTATTGAGTAATGTGATTATAAAAGTAGTAAGTGCTAATTTAGTATGTAGCTTCCCAAAATCTTTATTTTGTTTATACAAATATATAGAGGACTTTTTAAAGGAATAGACTATGCTTATTATACAACTTTTTCTTTTTTATGTAATAAAATGTTGAAGATATCTTCTGAGACCAAATATGCAGATTTACTCCTTTCTTTTTAATAGTTGCATAATATTTCATGGCATGGATGTACTATATTTTATTCAAGCCTCTTGATAAACATTCAGATTGTTTCCAGATTTCCACTACTATAACCATACTGCAATAAACTCACTCATACATATGTCTTCACATAATCACACTTTTATTTATGTTGCATAAACTCCCTGTTCAGCCTTAAACTTGCTACAATTAATCTTTTGCCCATTATCCCAGCTCCAGTCACATTGCAACAGCAGATGTCACCCAAAACCTACCACTAACTTCTTCCTCCCCTGGAGTTCTACAGGAAAAGCATACAAGTAGGAGCAATAGCCAAATGGGAACCAGAATTTGATTATTTCGATAGTTAGATAAGCACTCTGTACCTATCCAAGGCAGATAGTGAATTCAGCTAAAGCCAGGAGGCCTAACGAGGCCGTTGAGAACTGTGAAAGCTTCTAGGGACTTCCCTGGTGGTCCAGTGGTTAAGAATCCATCTACCAAAGCAGGCAAGAGGAGTTCAATCCCTGATCTGGGAAGATTCCACATGCGGCAAAGCAGCTAAGCCCATGTGTCATAACTAGTGAAACCCACACGCCCTAGAGCTCACAACGACTAGAGAAGGCCCACAGGCAGCAGCGAAGACCCAGCACAGTCAGAAATAACAAAATAAATTTAAAACTGTGAAAGCTCAGGAGTTTTACCCAATCTGCAAGCTAATATGTTAGTCTGCTATGGTGTCATGGATGCTGGCAGAACATGCAACTCTTATTCAGAGACTAAAGATATATCACTTCACTGCAGAGCAAACAGCCTGAGCTTCATGGTCATGTCAGTTACTTGTCCCTGGGTCCCAGAGGACACCACAAAGTCACCCAGAAAGATGCTGCTCACATAGTGGGTTGCATCACAGCTGAGAAAACTCAACTTAGGGGACTCATATCTTTACTAATGGGCTGCAAATAAATCTGCCTGAACTTTGCCCAAAGGAAGACTATCTTTATTGTACTGGAGAATAAAAACCTTCCCTTTCCTCCAGAGGAAGAGACTATCTTTATGTTCCAAGGCTTTTTCACTATAGAAACAGCCTTTAAAATATATTCAGGGCCTCTTCTTTCAAGAGGTGTAGAGATACAAGAGACCCATGTAGAACTGTCTCCAGTAGCAGCCCCCTCCCTCCCTCCAATTTTAAGAAGGCCAATTTGACGGTACAAAAGTTGACCTCAATGAAGAGTCAAGAGGAAAGAAAGAAACAAAGAGAGTGGAGGATAGCTCAATTTATCACAGGGACGCAGATCCTGACCAGATGTGCTTACCACACTAGGGAAAGCAGTAACAAGAAAGAGCCTGTCACACATAGGCTCAGGAAACACAAATCTTCCTCATGCCCAAAGTAGGTTAAATGGTCCCCTCCTCCAAATCTATCCATTCCCTAATTCCTAGAAACTGTGAATGTTACTTTATTTGGGGGGGGGGGGGAGGTCTTTTGAAATGTGATTAAGCTAACTTCTGGCCTCCAGAACTGTGAGAAATAAATTTCTGGTTTTTAACTCGTCATGCTCAATTGTGCCCTACTCTTTGCAGCCCCAATGGACTGTAGCCCACCAGGCTTCTCTGTTCATGGAATTTTCCAGCCAAGAATACTGGAGCAGGTTGCCACTTCCTCCTCCAGGGGATCTTCCAGACCCAGGGATCAAACCTGCATCTCCTGCATTGGCAGGAGGATTCTTTACCACTGTGTCACCTGGGAAGCCTCTGGTTTTTAAAGCCACCCGATTTAGGGTAATGTTATGATAGCCGCACAAAACAATATATTTCTGACCAACATTGTATCTGTTATGCCTTCCCTAGCTTGGGTTTCTAAAACCCAATAAAGTCCAGGGAGGCCTTCCTACCATTTTTGAATATTCAGAGCCCAGACTAAGTCATACTGTTTCAATGGCTACACTTTAAATACTTTTTGCCACATTTTCCCTATACTGTCCCTTTTTCCTCTGTTGTTCTCAAGAGTCCTTCCAGAAACAGCTAGCTGAATTTTAAAATAAGCTGTTGGGAAATTTTTCTTGATTTATATAGTTCAATTACTGTTGGTTGGATCAGAATGTCTCTCTTCTATCTTTCCCTGGGACCTTTGCTTTCTGACCTAGAAAATTTTTTTTTTCCTAACATCTATCTACAGATTCCACCTTTGTTGACTTTTTACAGAAAATAATACAAGATGAATGGGTTTCACATCTGCCAAAACAAATCCTGTCCACTTTCCCTTCCCCAGAAAGGGTAATTCTCACATCCAGGTTCACCATCCATCAGTCCCATCCCTAATCCATGCCTGAGCACATTGTATTGGAATGCTATCTGACTCCCATTTAATACATCTACGGTCTCTCTTTCTGAGAGTCCTATCACCATAAATCTCCCAAACAGGCTCCCTCGGGGCAAAGAGCCAAATCTGCCTCTCTACATGTACTGACCACAACACCTTAGGACTCCCTTATTAATAACTGACAGATTCTCTGCTGATATTCCCAGCTTTCCAATATCAAATTTTCTAAATCTTATATAACCTCTAGTGGCTGCCCTAGTCACCAAGTTCCCCAGTTTTTCTTTTTGTTGACTCCTTGCCTTCAGCTTTCAAGAGCACTTTTCAATAGTTTTGTGTGTTCAGGTCAGAGAGAGAAGTCTTCCCAGTTCATTCTCCAAAATCTTGAATTTTCTTCCCTAGTTCTATCTTTAAGCACATTCTGATAGGCATACATTTTCTTCTCCTTTTTATCTGTGACTACCCTGGACTCAAAATTCAGTCCTTTCCATGGGAAAGTGTCTCTTTTTTCATTGTTTCTCACTCAACTCATCTTCTCTGTCATCTTCCACTTTTTCTTGAAGCAAGACCTAAAGCTCTAGTGTTTTGATAAGTGTGTCATTATTCTCATTGTCTCTGAGCAAACCTGACTCTTGTAGACAATGCTTCATAAATGGGCCTTTAAATTTCCTCTTAACCCTTGGGTTTTGTAAAATTCTTTATAAGACTTTTGTCTATCATGGACCAAGAACAAAACATCTTTGCTATATAATCCCCTTTCCTCTTTATCTCTTTATTAAAAGATACTCCCATCCCTCTGTGATTAAATCCACAGTCTGAGCTCCTAAAATCCTCATCCCAGATAATGTCACCATTCAGAGTCAACATGAGAACATGTGGGATTGGGGGATAAGGCAGCTCCAGAAGCCTTTTGATAGATCGGAGCCCACGTCCCTCATTGGCCTGGAATTTGGTTAAACTAAAATAAGGAAGGCGACCTGGGAAAGCACTCTAGTGTACCTACCTATGCCTCACTATGGCCACCTCTGCCTCTGCCTAATGGTGAACTGTTTCACGCGGTGGTGTTTGCTCAAACACAAAGAATCTAGTTTTTATACTCCAAGGGACTTATTTTTCCGTCTTAACTCAGCAAAAAAGGAGAAGGAGAAAACAAACTTTGGTATCAACATTGATTCTATTCTCAAATGCCTTCTAAAAAAGAGGAAAAAAGAAAAGACATATCACTTATATACTCTCTCTTCCCAATAATCTAAATATCAGCAGCATCTAGGATGTCATGTGCCTCAGCTGTACCAAGAACGCCAATCTCTTTAACTCTTTGATCCCAATGGAAGCAACCTAGATGTCCATCAGCAGATGAATGGATAAGAAAGCTGTGGTACATATACACAATGGAGAATCTAGTTTTTATACTCCAAGGGACTTATTTTTCCGTCTTAACTCAGCAAAAAAGGAGAAGGAGAAAACAAACTTTGGTATCAACATTGATTCTATTCTCAAATGCCTTCTAAAAAAGAGGAAAAAAGAAAAGACATATCACTTATATACTCTCTCTTCCCAATAATCTAAATATCAGCAGCATCTAGGATGTCATGTGCCTCAGCTGTACCAAGAACGCCAATCTCTTTAACTCTTTGATCCCTCAAACGCTCTTTCTTGTGTATATGCCTATTTGATCCTACCCATGTTGGACACCCAATATAATTTGGATAAATTGACAAATATTTGTTCACTTTACCTCTAAAATCCAACAGTAAGATTTTTATCTAATAAACAAGTAAAAATATATATGCAAATTGAAACAATGCTATGAAAGCAATGAATAGAGAGTTGTGGTACACAATAAAGGAAGAGACCTACTACATACGACCCAGCAATTCCACTCCTGGGTATGTATCCAACAAAAGAATAAAAACACTAATTTGAAAAGATGCATGTACCCTCAATGTTCATAGTAGCATTATTTACAACAGCCAAGATACTGAATCAGTCCAGGTGTCCATCAACAGATGAATGGATAAAGATGTACCTACATACGATGGAATATTACTCAGCCAGGGAAAAAGGAGATTTTGCTATTTGCGGCAACACAAATGGACTTGGAGTGCATTATGGTATGTGAAATAAGTCAGATAGAGAAAGACAAACACTGTATGATATAATTTATATGTTGAATTCAAAAATACAATAAACTAGTGAATATAATGAAAAAAGAAGCACTTACAGATATAGAAAGCAAACTAGTGGTTACCGCTAGAAACGGTGTGGAGGGCGGCATGGGGTTGGGGAGTGGGAGGTATAAATTACCAGGTGTAAGATAGCCTTAAGAATGTATTGTATCAAAGGACATATTCTGGGACAAATCAACTGTTCTTCCAAATAGTTTCAAAGCTATTTCTTGATAAGGAAGTAACTCATACTCACCAACATCTCCAGTGGACCCTGTTTTTCAGAGATGGATTCATCCAGAATGAAGATTTCCCAGTGAAGTACATTCTCTCTATCTGATCATTTGGTCTACAAAATATATGGGTCTTTTTCAGAGCACTTCAGAACACTAGTTCTTCATTATTACCTGAGAAAGAAGAAATTATAATGTTTAGTACTTGGACCTGTTCACAGCCAGCAATGTCTGAGGAAAAGAACATAAAGAACTATCCATCCATTTCTTTAGAACTATCCTCCTGCCAGATATTAACAGGTTACTATCAAGCTTTACACATGAAAGTCTCTAAGACTGCTCCCTACAAAAACATCTTTAACAAATTACATTTTAAAACTGTGCTCTCAGCTTTTGCTTGAATAATACTAAAAGTGGTGATATGAAAGAAGCTTCTGAATTTCCTCTAACACCATTAAAAATGTTTTACATGTATATAGTTTAAAATATATATAAACACTGTAATATACATAAAAATTATGTTTATGTATATACATGCATATACATGAAAATATTTATAAAAGGGCAACATTTTGTTAAATAGACTGATTCCTAAATTGATAAGAATTTATATATTCAATTCTTCTACAAGTTTTGGTGAGGAACCATTTTATATGTATCCATATAAACAAACCATCATTGTAGCTAAAAATATAGAAATGGTCTAATTATACAAATAATACATCAGATCCACTAAAATAGGATCCAACTTGTAAGCCACTTCTATTTTCTGTAAAAGGAATATAATACTGAAATAACAATATCAAGAATAACAAGATGAAAAATAATTCAAAATTTGAAATAAGATTGTTGGATGAAAAAAAAGCTGCATGTTCAAATAATCTTGTGTCTGCTGCTAAAATGAATGTATTATATGACAATTTGGAACATGTTTCTAACCAAATGAAGTTCTGTTTATAGGTAGTCAAGTTCATGTGCATGCATGTATTTTAATATTTTAGAATAATACTGTCCTTTCTGAAAACATGAGAGATAAAAATACTGAAATTATTCCATGAAACAGATGCCCTCCCTTAGAACTTGCCTGTGTTAGAAGCCACTAATTCATAAGCTGACACCTTCAATTTACTTTGAAAGAGGATAACAATAATATCTACTACTTATTAAACATCTAACTTGTCCCAAGCATTTTACAAACTTTTTAATAATAGCTCTATTAGATGGGTGATATCACCCACATTTTACAGATGAGGAGACAGAGGTTCAGAGAAGTAAATAGTCAGCATCTCTGATGGGAACTGAGGTTGAAACCAGTCTATGTCAGTACATTCATGAGATGACGCGGCTCTACCTGTGATGATGGGGGTAGAGCTGTCTCATGAAATCACAGTGATTCTCCTGAGTTGCCTCAGAGGAAAGGACGACAAAAGTTCTGATGAGGCAATGTCCCAGGTGCCCACCTTGACATCAATTCAAACAGCTTTCAAAAAATATTGAGCCCCATTGGTCTATATATCCCATTCCAATCTGAACATTCCCAAACCCTAAACCTGCAGTCAGAGGTTGCTATGGCTCCTTCACCAGCAGCCACTGCATCCATTCATTCATTCCTTGAACAACTATCCATGTGAACTCATGTATGTGCTTAGCAGGAAAATTAAAAATAAGTAAGACATAAGGTTGAGATTTTTTTTTCTTGTTTCCTGAGCTTTGTTTGTATTGCTACAAACTTCCCTCCTAGACCTACAAGATCTTTTAGAACTAATACCCAAAAAAGATGTCCTTTTCATTATAGGGGACTGGAATGCAAAAGTAGGAANCCGCTGGATCATCGACAAAGCAAGAGAGTTCCAGGAAACCATCCATTTCTGCTTTATTGACTATGCCAAAGCCTTTAACTGTGTGGATCACAATAGACTGGAAAATTCTGAACGAGATGGGAATACCAGACCACCTGACCTGCCTCTTGAGAAATCTGTGTGCAGGTCAGGAAGCAACAGTTAGAACTGGACATGGAACAACAGACTGGTTCCAAATAGGAAAAGGAGTATGTCAAGGTTGTATATTGTCACCCTGCTTATTTAACTTACATGCAGAGTATATCATGAGAAACTTTGGACTGGAAGAAATGCAAGCTGGAATCAAGATTGCTGGGAGAAATATCAATAATCTCAGATATGCAGATGACACCACCCTTATGGCAAAAAGTGAAGAGGAATGAAAAAGCCTCTTGATGAAAGTGGAAGTGGAGAGTGAAAAAGTTGGCTAAAACTCAACATTTAGAAAGCAAAGATCATGGCATCTGATTCCATCACTTCATGGGAAATAGATGAGGAAACAGTAGAAATAGTGTCAGACTTTATTTTTGCGGGCTCCAAAATCACTGCAGATGGTGACTGCAGCCATGAAATTAAAAGACGCTTATTCCTTGTAAGGAAGGTTATGACCAATCTAGATAGCATATTCAAAAGCAGAGACATTACTTTGCCGACTAAGGTCCGTCTAGTCAAGGCTTTGGTTTTTCCTGTGTTCATGTATGGATGTGAGAGTTGGACTGTCAAGAAGGCTGAGCACCTAAGAATTGATGCTTTTAAACTGTAGTCTTGGAAAAGACCCTTGAGAATCCCTTGGACTGCACGGAGATCCAGACAGTCCATCTGAAGGAGATCGGCCCTGGGATTTCTTTGGAAGAAATGATGCTAAAGCTGAAGCTTCAGTCTTTGGCCACCTCATGCGAAGAGTTGACTCACTGGAGAAAACTCTGATGCTGGGAGGGATTGGGGGCAGGGGGAGAAGGGGACGACAGAGGATGAGATGGCTGGATGGCCTCACTGACTCAATGGGCGTGAGTCTGAGTGAACTCTGGGATTTGGTTATGGACACCGGGAGGCCTGGCATGCTGCGATTCATGGGGTTGCAATGAGTTGGACATGACTGAGCGACTGAACTGAACTGAGTCAGTTGAGGAGACACTGAATTTCAGAAGCCTATGTCAATGAGAATCCCCAAAGCAGATGGCAAATATTTAATTGTAAACGAATCTGAAATACAGAAGAGAGAATGCAGTGAGTGGGGGGCGGGGACATTTGGGAGTATTTCCTGAGTAGAAGATAATAGAAGCTATAGGAATAGCTACTTCCTTGCTTATTTCTAATTCTTCCATACGTTCTTTTAAATCAATGAGCCAGCACTTTAACCTTTTCTTTATTCAAATTACTAATATCATATTATAAAAATTCAAAACATCAATGCTAATTCCTACAAATTATTTTTCTTTAATTCATAAAACAAATATAAAAACAGGCTAAGTGTTTGTATTTTCAGTTCAGGTCAGGTCAGTTACTAGGTTGTGTCCAACTCTTTGTGAGCCCATGGACTGCACAATGCCAGGCCTCCCTGCCCATCACCAACTCCCAGAGTTTACTCAAACTCATGTCCATCGAGTGGGTGATGCCATCCAACCATTTCATCCTCTGTTGTCTGTTTCTTTTCCCTCCTTCAATCTTTCCCAGCATCTGGGTCTTTTCCAATGAATCAGTTCTTTGCATCAGGGGACCAAAGTATTGGAGATTCAGCTTCAACGTCAGTCCTTCCAATGAATACCCAGGACTGATCTCCTTTAGGATGGACTGGTTGGATCTCCTTGCACTCCATGAGACTCTCAAGAGTCTTCTCCAAGACCACAGTTTGAAAGCATCAATTCTTTGGCCCTCAGCTTTCTTTATCGTCCAACTTTCACACCATACATGACTACTGGGAAAATCATAGTTTTGACTAGATGGACTTTGTTGGCAAAGTAATGTCTCTGCTTTTTAAGATGCTTTCTAGGTTGGTCATAACTTTTCTTCCAAGGAGCAAACATTTTTTAATTTCATGGCTACAATCACCATCTGCAGTGATTTTGGAGCCCCCCCAAAATGAAGTCTGCCACTGTTTCCCCATTTATTTGCCATGAAGTGATGGGACCAGATGCCATGATCTTCGTTTTCTGAATGTTGAGTTTTAACCAACTTTTTCACTCTCTTCTTTCACTTTCAACAAGAGGCTTTTTAGTTCCTATTCACTTTCTGCCATAAGAGTGGTGTCATCTGCATATCTGAGGTTATTGATATTTCTCCCGGCAATTTTGATTCCAGCTTCTGATTCATTCAGCCCAGCATTTCTCATGATGTACTCTGCATATAAGTTAAATAACCCAGGTGACAATAAACAGCTTTGACATACTCCTTTTCTTATTTGGGACCAGTCTGTTATTCCATGTCCAGTTCTAACTGCTGCTTCTTGACCTGCATACAGATTTCTCGAGACAGGTTAGGTGGTCTGGTATTCCCATCTCTTTCAGAATTTTCCACAGTTTATTGTGATCCACACAGTCAAAGGCTTTGGCATAGTCAATGAAGCAGAAATAGATGTTTTTTCTGGAAGTCTCTTGCTGTTTAATGATGCAGTGGATGTTTGCAATTTGATCTCTGGTTCCTCTGCCTTTTCTAAAACCAGCTTGAACATCAGGAAGTTCATGATTCATGTACTGTTGAAGCCTGGTTTGGAGAATTTTGAGCATTACTTACCAGCATGTGAGAAGAGTGCAACTGTGCGGTAGTTTGGGCATTCTTTGGCATATTTTAATCTCAACTCATTTCATTTTTGCCCTAAACATATCAAAGTAATACATCCAATGTAGTTAACTGATTTAATTCTGACTTTAAACTTTATAAATAATACACATTTAGTATTAGGAGATTATTTCAAAGAATATTTGCACTATATAACTGAAAAAAAATCCAAAAAATAATTATTTACACATAACAAGATAGGAATTCATAAACAATAATAAAATAGTACTTTTATGGCTCTAATCATCTAAAGGCCATATTACTTAAGCTGCCTTAATGTTCTTGCCAGTGTATCTGTTTAACCCAAGAGCTATGGAAATCTCTCATGTCCTCCAATCTTTGGTTCCTTATTTTATTATGCTTTCCTATTTCTGTGTTTTCCCTTTGGTTTGGATACTGCAGCTATCTAACCCAATCTTATGACAATCTATGCTAAAGTTTCTATCTAGCCTTTGAGATTGAGAGAAGTAACATCCATTGCTGTTCAGCAACTCTGGGAATAGTTCCACTATACACTCAAAGAAATCCCCAATCTCTAGCGACTCACTGTGCCCCTACGTTTTTATGGCATTTCAGAATAGTACTATAATACTCAGATATTCCCAGGTGTCTCAGTGGTAAAGAATAAGCCGGCAATGAAAGAGACTAAAGTGTAGTCCCTGCATCAGGAAGATCCTCTGGAGGAGAAATGGCAACCCACTCCAGTATTCTGCCTGGAAAATTCTATGGACAAAAGAGCCTGGTGGGCTACAGTCCATGGGGTCGCAAAGAGTCAGCCACCACTTAATGTCTGAGCACAGCACACGCAGCCACTGCAATACTTAAGTCTCAATGCCTGAGTCCTGTATATTGCCTGTGCCTTTTTTGATTACAGATTCTATGGATTGCAGGACATTCCCAGTAATGTAAATCCCTGCATCCTTTTGCACTACCCTCCAGATTTATGTTCTCCTGCATGTATTCTGTTTAACCAACAGTAAAGATGAATTTAGAATTCAATTGTACCAAAATTCCAGAAGCTTTTCCAACTCCTGCTTGCCATTCTTTTTTTTTTTTTTTTTTTTGATGTTTAAATGAAATCTAGGGATTTTTAAGATTTTCCCTCCCCCTTCAAAATGGAAAAGAAAGATCAACAAAATGTAACTAAGAAGGACTTTATGGAGCCATTCCTCCCTGACATCTTCTGCTGGCCTCTTGGTGGAAAAACTGTAGTCTCCCAGTTTTGTAACCCCTGAGTCACAAAAGCCTGACTCAAGAATCAATGATTGAAAGGATATGAACATGTAGTTACAAAATCAGATGTAGGGAGAAAACTGGCAACAGTTTAAACAACATATCAGCCAGATAGCTGTCACAGAATCTTTGGTTCTTCTCTGCAGTAGGTAAATAACAGTATCTAATACACATTTCCTAAATTGCTTTACAGGTGCTAAAATTTCTGCCAACTGTAAATTAATGACCTGATGACCATGAATACATACATACATAGCCCCCAGACCTACTAGAGCCTAAGGGCTGGTAAGTTAGTTAACCTCTGTGACACCTCCTTGTTACTTCACCATCAACCAATTAGAGAACTGTGTACCAGCTGATCACACATCCTGTGGCTACTATCCCTCACCTTGCTTTAAAACACTTTCCTGAAACCCATTCGGGGAATTGAGTTTTTGAGCATTAACTGCTCTAGACTGCTTATCTGGTTCCTTACAATAAACACTGCTCTTTCCTTCATCACAACCATTGTCAATAGACTGGCTTTATTGCCAGTGGGCAAGTGGATCTGTTTGGTTCAGTAACAAAATCATGAAATAACACTGGAAATTCCTGTATCCTGGGGAGTATTCCCAGGTTTGCTTCAGTTTTCACAATACTGACACTCTAATATGAGGGCCAGTAAGATTCATTCCCAGTGAACCCTTTTAGTTAATCAGTACAGAAAAAAAGTATATGGACAAGTGTTGAACTCAGTGAGAAGATACATTTTCTAAAAAGTTATGATTACAAGGCATTATCTTAGGGTCTCCTGCCAAGCACCCCGGGAAATATATTGCTGTACAATTAACAGAAGCATAGTCTTAGTAGGTTGATCAAGTTAGAATTGCTTCTTTAACAGCTCCCTTTCCACACAAAATTTAAGTTCTCCAATAAAATTTACCTATGGCTACTTGGCAAAGATTCAGGAAATTGTTTCAATCTGTTATTCTCAAATTCTGAACCCCTTTCTTCTGGTTGGTTGTCCTATGTTCAACTTATTCCCTAATATTTTTCCATTTTTTAAATTTATTTATTTTTTTTATTGAAGGATAATTGCTTTACAGAATTTCACTGGTTTCTGTCAAACCTCAACAGGAATCAGCCATAGGTATACACATATCCCCTCTCTTTTGAAACTCCCTCCTATCTCCCTTCCCATCCCACCCCTCTAGGTTAGTAGAGAGCCTCTGTTTGAGTTTTCTGAGCCATAGAGCAAATTCCTGTTGGCTATCTATTTTACATACAGTAATGTAAGTTTCCATGCTACTCTTTCCATACATCTCACCCTCTCCCCATGTCCGTTAGTCTATCTGAATGAAGTCCAAACATTTTGTTTTTGTGATTACCTTAAGCTCTATCTTTTGGAATTTGGAAATTATCTGTGTCCCACTTCCTGCCTTTAACCTAGGCCTTTGGAATTTTTTCTATAGTCTTTTACTTGTCTTTGTAAAAATCAAATCTCTGATTTTTACAGCTACATATTAATTTGAAAGTAAACTAGAAGGTAATTTCCCCAAGAGCAAGGATATTTATTCTAATGTATCCCAACATCTGGGGCTTCCCTGCTGGCTCAAGTGGTAAAGAATCTGCCTGCAATGCAGGAAATCCAGGTTTAGTCACTGGGGTAGGAAGATCCCCTGGAGGAGGAAATGGTAACCTACTCCAGTATTCTTGTCTGGAGATTCCCAGTGGACAGAGGAGCCTGGTGAGCAATCCATGTGATAGCTTTAATATTTTCTGAGGTTTTTTACTGAAGACATGATACATAGCCCATGGTGACGAGAGTAGTACTGAAACCAAGCAAGACTCTGTGGATTTCCTGGGTACAGAATCCCTTATGTGCCCATCTCCTCCCCCCATTTCTTAGGACTAGGCTTTAGTCTTCATGACCATGACTGTCCCTGAGTTCCAAAAGGCAGGCTCAAATAGTTGCTAGTCAGGGAAGAGAGAGGAGGCAGAGAAGACAAGAGAGGAGCAGTCAAGAAATAGTAGTGCAGCCTTGGGACAGGATCCTGGTTCAACCTCAAAAAATACACATAACAATACCTTTGAGTTCTTCTACAGAGCTAAAACTCCCAAGAAAGGAAGGATGTTGACTACTTGGTGAAGCATTCTTCATTCCAGAGAGATGGTCACAGTTAGAAAACCTGGAGAACCACAGAAACTCATCAGGAGATCAGATTAAAGGGATGCAAGCCCCGAACCCACCCTGGTCCTTATCAGCAAGCTGGCCCTTGAATCATTGTTATAAAATCCCTCACCTTATTCCCCTGGGTTGGGACACACAGTTTTGAGGACATGAGCCAACTATGTCTTCCTTTGTCCAACAAAGCAATAAAGCCATTCTTTGTGTTGTTCAGTTACTCAGTCAGGTCCAACTCTTTGTGATCCCATGGATTGCAGCACTCCAGGCCTCCCTTTCCCTCACCATCTCCTGGAGTTTGCCCAAGTTTATTTCCATTGCATTGGTGATGCTATCTAGCCATCTCATTCTCTGATGCCCTCTTCTCCTTCTCCCCTCAATCTTTCCCGACATCAGGGACTTTTTCAATGAGTCAGCTCTTCACATTAGGTAGCCAAAATACTGGAGCTTCAGCTCCAGCATCAGTCCCTTCAACAAGTATCCAGAGTAGATTTTCCTTAAGATTGACTGGTTTGATCTCCTTGCTACCCAAGGGGCTTTCTAGAGTCTTCCCTATCACCACAGTTTGAAGGGATCAATTCTCTGGCATTCTGCCTTCTTTATGGCCCAGCACTCACAACCATATGTGAACACTGGGAAGACCATAGCCTTGACTGTATGGACCTTTGTCAGCAGAGTAATGTCTCTGCTTTTTAACACACTAAGTTTTCCACAGCTTTCCTGCCAAGAAGCAATTATCTGTTTTCATGGCTGCAGTCACCATCTGCAGTGATTCTTTTTTCACCACAAATTCTGTCTCCAAGACTCAATTTGGCATGGTGTACAGGGGCTGAGTTTTAACATCAGTGCCAAGAAGTATGAAAATGCCTTGAAGCATCTGTAGGTCTCAAATATTTTCATATTACACTCAAAACTTGGCCATTTCTGGATGTTTCTACACACATCCTAGAGAAGAGCACTTCTGTGAAGATCATGGAATATTCAAAGCTGTTAATTAGATGTCAGATGCTCTATGAGTCCTGCAGCAGAACAACTGATTTCCACTTCTTTGCTGTGAAGGAAACTGCTGATATATTTCACCTCATCTTTAGTCATTAACTTGGAAGAGAGTTCTCTGACTTCAGCTATGTTGTTCTCCAAGAGTATAATGAAGAGTGCCAGTTATCAATTTTCAATAAATTGTTTTCAGACAGATATAAATTCATCTTTAAGTACTTTCAAAGTAAACAAGGGATCAAAATCATCTGAATTCTCAGTATTCTTTTTGTTTTCCTTACTGCTAGAAGTTCCATAAGTACCACAAAGAGATTTTATTTAAGCTGTGAAGTTTTGCTGAGGTGAAAGCTGTGGGGCTAGTTCAATGGAACATGGAAGTTCAATGCCATGTTTGCATGCTTTCAAAGCCATCTCATAACAAATTTGGCAGCATGGAACATGTCAAATGGAATATCCATAGGTATCCTTGTCAAGGCGTAATACCAAGGAATTAATTGGTTATTCCCTGAGGGAAACTCCAATGTTCCAGAAGACTTACTATTCCATCACATTTTTCAGAACACAATTTCTCCAGGGTAACAATTAGAACATTCAGGAAGACATTTATCAAAGTAGGGAGATGCCTCCTCTTGCTCCACATAACAGCCCCAGGCATCCTTTGGAAAGTACAGAGGGACAAGTCTCCTACCAAAAACTCTGGTTTAAGAAGTGAACCAGAAAACCATGACACACAAGAATGGAGTGAGCATCAAGCTGGGCTTGGATCGCTGTGAGACATAGTATGGGCCTATTCAATGAATAGAGTATGCTGAACTACTACTGAGAATGTTTTAGTATCTACCAAACTGAAATGATAGGATACAATTTCTTGATCTGAGGTAAATTTCAACTTCCTATGATTAACTTAGTAATTAGAAATTATTCTGATTATCACACATTTTATCACAACAAAGATACATACTGATGAAATGTTTGATATTTAAGTATACTGTATCAAATAAATCCTAAAATTATCACTACTGGGGAAGGCACATATGCAATGAAATAGGCGATGGATTAACAACCACAAAATGTAAAGGGAAGAGATTTTGATCAAATGAAAAATGACTCCAAGGCACTGCTTCAAATCTAGGAAATAATCTAAATAAAAGAATTATAAAACAAGTAGAAATGGACTTCCCTGGTGGTTTATGGGTTAAGCATCCACCTCCCAATGCAAGGACATGGGTTTGATTCCCTAGTCCAGGAAGATTCCACATGCTGTGAGGCAACAAACTGGTGTACCATGACTACTGAATGTGTGCTCTAGAGCCCATGAGCCACGGTGACTGAGCTCATGGGCCATAGCTATTGAACTCCATGCACTTTAGAGCCAGTGCTCTACAACGAGAGAAGTCACTGCAGTGAGAAGCCGGTGCACTGCAACTAGAGAGTAGAGGCCACTCACCACAATTAGAGAAACTCCATGCAGAGTAAGAGAGATCCAATGCAGCCAAAGAATAATTAACCAAATAAATATAATTTTAAAAAAGTAGAGATGGTAAAAATAACAAAATTTTCTCAATAATAATCCTTAACATGACTACAAAAGCATGCAAATATTACTTCAAAATACTGAAAGAAAATAATGTGTAAGAATAATTCAGACAAAAAATGTGATTATATCTGCAAAAATTTTAGGTAGTTTAATTATGTTCATTTGTTCTTCCCATCTTCCTGTGAATTGTTTTAGCCCCCTTTGAAGTTCCAGACCCCTACCCCTTCTCCATTACTCAGGATGGCATATAAATCTTAATAGTCTGACTGTCAGCTTGGCATCTTTGTGGTTTCCATAGGTACAAAATTAAATTATGTTTTTCTCTTGTTGTTCTCTCTTTTATTACAGAGAATATTAGCCAAGCACCTAGAAGAGCAGACCAAAAATTATTTTTCCTTCTTAACAACATACTACATTAGATCTCCAGAACTTATTAATCTTGTATAACTAAAACTCTGTATCCTTTAACCAACATTCCCCCGTTTCCCCCTGACCTGAGCTTTGGTAACTTGCATTCTACTCTCTGTATCTATGACTTCAACTATTTTAGATTCCACATGTAAAATATTTTTATATACAATGCATATAAAAGAGTGTAGATTAAGTTTTAACTTACAGTCTCTACAAGTATTTAATTTAACTTACAGTCTCTACAAGGTTAATTGTTTTCTGATAAAATGTGTTAAATTGAGAACTTAAGAACAAATGGGATAGAGCCTTCCCTAGCCAGATTAACATTCTAGGAAATTGTGAAATAATCTCAATCATTATCAAGGAAGGAAAAATAGTAGAATTTTAACTCTAAAGGATTCAGAAATAAATACCAATGAAAATACATCACATTAAAGTTTATAGAATTCAGGAAACATTTCACCAGTGGAAGATATACTTCCTTTAATTTATTATGAGAGTAAATAAAAAGAAAGTACTATCCAAGATGCTTGAAAATAAAGCAGACTCACAGGAAATATGAGAATAATTTAAAATAAAATCATTAATGAATGTGAAAACAATGGATTTACCAGAATGGCCATTCTTAAAAAGTCCACAGATAACAAATGCTTCAGAGGGTGTGGCAAAAAGGGAACACTTCTACATTGTTGGTGGGAATGTAAGTTGGTGCAGCCACTGTGGAAGATAGTATGAAGGTTCTACAGAAAACTGAAAATAAAATTACCATATGATCCAGCAATTCTACTCCTGGTGATGTATTCAGAAAAAATATATATATATAATTCAAAAGACATGTGCACCCCTATGTTCACAGCAAAGCTATTCACAATAGCCAACACATGGAAACAATGAAAATGTCCATCAGCAGATGAATGGACAAAGAAGATGTGGTATATACATACAATGAAATACTATCCAGCATAAAAAAGATTGAAATAGTGCCATTTGCAACAACATGGGTACACCTAGAGATTATCATACTAAACTGAAGTAAGTCAGACAAAGAAACAGAAACACTATATGATATAATTTATATGTGAAATATAAAACATGATGCAAATGAACCTATCTTTTTAACAGAAATAGAATCAGGGATGTAGAAAATAGATTGGTGGTTGCCAAGGGGAAGGAAGCTGGGAGAAGCCTGGTTTGGGACTTTGGAACTAGCAGATACAAACTGGTATATACAGAATTGATAAACAACAGTGTCTTACTGAATAGCACAGGGAACTATATTCAACATGCTGCAATAAGCCATATTGGAAAAGAACATGAAAAAGAATGTGTGTGTATATATATATACATGCTCCTGCTACTGCTAAGTCGCTTCAGTCGTGTCCAACTCTGTGCAACCCCATAGATGGCAGCCCACCAGGCTCCCCCATTCCTGGGATTCTCCAGCCAAGAACACTGGAGTGGGTTGCCATTGCCTTCTCCTCCATTGTGAATAGAAGCTTGCAAATGTAGGCAGAGAAACAACCTTATGCAATTATGAAAACTGTTTATGCAATACTGTTTATTCACAGTCACATTTTTAATAGTATATTATTTTAGGGAGAATTAAAATATCAAAATTTGGAAGATGTTTCCCCCTCTGGTATTATGTTTTTCCAACTTTTTTTTTTGTACATATTATTATCAAGGTAAATGACTATTTTTCACATTGGTAAAAAGGCAACATCTTAATTTCAGAGACAATAGTATGCTCCAGTACTTTGGCCACCTCATGCGAAGAGTTGACTCATTGGAAAAGACTTTGATGCTGGGAGGAATTGGGGGCAGGAGAAGGGGACAACAGAGGATGAGATGGCTGGATGGCATCACTGACTCAATGGATGCGAGTCTGAGTGAACTCTGGGAGGTGGTGTTAGGCAGGGAGGCCAGGTGTGCTGCGATTCAAGGGGTCACAAAGAGTTGGACACGACTGAGTGACTGAACTGAATGAACTGAATATGCCCAGGACACAAATTACATTTGTGATTCGAACACAGATTGACTCCAAAAATCTGAAAGTCAAAAACTTCTATAAAAGAGGAAAGACATTGGAAAAGTTAGGAGAGAAAATAAGAACAGGCAGAGAAATAGAGGCAAGCTTGACTTGAATAAGAAAGAAAACTTAGACATTCAGTTATTTATGTGGCCAGCTTTCTTACTCAAATTTATGCTCTAGTTTCTGTCTTGTCTCTGACTCTCTCTCTCTGTCTCTGGAATCTTTGAAGGTTAGCTAATTATAAATATTTGTGCACACTCTAGGTGTACTTCATAAAGATAAACTTTTTTTTTTAATATGGTGTGGAAATGAGTGAAAATATTCAATAAATTTTCATTGATTTATACAATAACTATAAAATGGATCTCAATCTATGTGGAAATGGAAAAAAAAATAACTTATATTTGTCCAGAGTTTCATAGCCTTCTAAGAAATATGAAGGTTTATATGTGCATGCATTTTACATGTCCTTACTCAAAGGAAAATAAGAATGTCCTTGAAAACAAAAAATAAGTCAAGAAGCATGAGTCCGATTGCTGACAAACTATTGCAAAGCATTAAGTTCTTCCCCATATTAATCCACAATGAAAAGTCTTGCACTACAAAAGAACAGCTTATGATGAGTTGGAAAGAAATATATCTATAAACATCTAGAGTTCCTTAGTATATTAAGATTACAAGCACCACAGTATAGCCCAGCTGAGGTAAGTAGAATGATGCTTTGTTCCTGTCTTTGGTAAATGAACTAATAACAGCAAAAAGAATATATTTTTGAAGTTACAATGGCGTTATAAGCTTAGGAAAACTATGAGGCTTCTGTACAGGCAATGATTTCAAGTGATAACAATTTATGTATTAGAGAAAGAAAGACAGCAGGTCATAAATGGAATCACTTGTGCTAAACCCCAGGTCAGCAAACCAAAACTTAAGAGTTAACCTAACTGCAGTTTCAAATCATAATCCCAGGAATGTGACTTTAACCAGGCAACCTGGAATTTTCTGGTCAGCCTTGGGAGGAAATCTTCTAATAGACCCATTTCATTCCCCCTGGGGCTCCTTGCCTAAAACAATGCATTCCCCGTTAATAATTTTCATCTTTTTCTTTCCATTTTTACCTTGGAAAACTCACATTTTCTGTTCTGAAGACAATCAAGGCCCAACAGACTCAAGAAAAATTTTTTACCTCCTAACTACCTAAAATATTTTAGACAGGGAAGCTGTATCAAGAGGAGAGTTATTATAAAAGATGACTTTTTTTTTTTTTAACATCATAAAGACCTAACTGCAGGGAATGGCAAATATTTGTTTACCAACCATTTGCTCTTCCCATCATCCTAGAATTGTTTTCCTCCTCTTTGAAGTCCCATATCCCTGTTCTTTTCTCCTTAGCTCAGGATGACATACAAGCCTCAATTTCCTAAATGCCAGAGAGCACACATCTTTGACATTCTCATATGTACACAATTAATTTTTAAATTTTCTGTTGTTAATCTGCATTGTGTCAATTTAATAATTAGGTCAGCCAAAAAATCTAGAACGGAAGAAAGAAAAAGCTTTTCTTTCTTACAGGTCATTCATACTGTTGATGAGGTTGAGCATGTGGGAGCCCAGATATTTCTAACCTCACAGTTGGAAAAAAAAAAACAAAAGTGGATACAAGAAGGAAGTAGGTTTATAAAAAGAAGTCAAGACTACAGGAAACAGACCAGTCCGATGGGATTAACACCCTTATATCCAATTATCCCAGACTCCTTACTTCAACCTAGACCATCCTTCAATATGGTCTTATTTTCTTTGTGGCCTAAGCTAGTTCAAGCTTGCTTTTATCACTTAAAATAAAGAAAACCCTGACTAATCAAACAATATGGTATATACAGATATATGTGGAATATTCAGGATGAGAGAAGCAGTTGCTGGGTTCAGTTCAGTTCAGTTCAGTCGCTCAGTCGTGTCCGACTCCTTGCAACCCCATGAATCGCAGCACGCCAGGCCTCCCTGTCCATCATCAACTCTGAATTCACTCAGACTCATGTCCATTGAGTCAGTGATGCCATCCAGCCATCTCATCCTCTGTCCTCCCCTTCTCCTCCTGCCTCNTTTTTAATTGGGTTGCTTAGGTTTCTGCTATTGAATTATTCCATAGTCTCTACTTCTTCAGCGTGACTGAGTTTCCACAATGACCTGCTGACCTATATACATGCACCTTGATTTTTTTAAGTCAAACACTCAATCAGCTCTCTACTGTCCTTCCTCAAATAGAAGGCAGGGATAAACAGAATGAAAACCCTAAGGACAGTGGATTATCTCCCCTTAAGAAAGAGGAGCATAACTCCCCACTCCTTCAGTGAGAGCTGTGTAAAGGGTCTTCTTTCCAAAAAATATAAAATGTCAAGGGAGGAAAAAGAGTAATTTAATGTTGGAGAAACATTATTGCAAGCCATGTGATCGAGATGAACATTAATAGAGGTAAGTCATGTACACAGCCTCAATACAATGTAATGAAGACAGCTCATTACCTCTGTGGCCTTCTTCCCTGAAACATCTAACCCTAGTCTAGTCATGAAAAAAATCAGACAAATCCTAATTCAGGGACATCCTATAAAACTCCTAACCAATGTTTCCCCAAACTGTCAAAGCCATCAAAAACAAGAAAAGTCTTAGAAATTGTCACAGTTCAGAGGAGGCTGAGGAGATGTGACAGCTAAATTTAATGTGGTGTCCTGGATGGAATCCTGGACCAGAAAAAGAACAGTGGGGACAGACTAAGGAAATCTAAATACAGAATAGACTTTAGTTAATAATAATGTATCAATACTGGTTCATTAACTGTGACAAACATACCATATGAATACAAAACAGTAATACTAAGGGAAACTAGGCATGGGGTGTATAACAACATTATGTACTTACCTGGCAATTTTTCTCTAAGTTTCAGTTCAATCATTTCAGTTCAGTCAAGTCACTAGGTCGTGTCCAACTCTTTGCGACCCCATGAATTGCAGCACGCCAGGCCTCCCTGTCCATCACCAACTCCCGGAGTTCACCCAAACTCTTGTCCATCGAGTCAGTGATGCCATCCAGCCATCTCATCCTCTGTCATCCCCTTCTCCTCCTGCCCCCAATCCCTCCCAGCATCAGGGTCTTTTCCAATGAGTCAACTCTTCGCATGAGGTGGCCAAAGTACTGGAGTTTCAGCTTTAGCCATCAGTCCTTCAAAAGAACACCCAGGACTGATCTCCTTTAGAATGGACTGGTTGGATCTCCTTGCAGTCCAAGGGACTCTCAAGAGTCTTCTCCAAAACCACAGTTCAAAAGCATCAATTCTTCGGTGCTCAGCTTTCTTCACAGCCCAACTCTCATATCCATACATGACCACTGGAAAAACCATAGCCTTGACTTCTCTAAGTTTAATACTGTTCTAAAATTAAAAGTTGGTTAAAAGCAAAAACAAAAAAATCAAAGGGCACAAAACCTCCTTGTATGTGTAAATACATTTGATGTACTTGTATGGGTTCAGATGCAAAGCAGTGTTTTTTACTTTTTAAATAACAAACTGTTGTACTGTGCTCATGTCCNTTTCCACAATGACCTGCTGACCTATATACATGCACCTTGATTTTTTTAAGTCAAACACTCAATCAGCTCTCTACTGTCCTTCCTCAAATAGAAGGCAGGGATAAACAGAATGAAAACCCTAAGGACAGTGGATTATCTCCCCTTAAGAAAGAGGAGCATAACTCCCCACTCCTTCAGTGAGAGCTGTGTAAAGGGTCTTCTTTCCAAAAAATATAAAATGTCAAGGGAGGAAAAAGAGTAATTTAATGTTGGAGAAACATTATTGCAAGCCATGTGATCGAGATGAACATTAATAGAGGTAAGTCATGTAGACAGCCTCAATACAATGTAATGAAGACAGCTCATTACCTCTGTGGCCTTCTTCCCTGAAACATCTAACCCTAGTCTAGTCATGAAAAAAATCAGACAAATCCTAATTCAGGGACATCCTATAAAACTCCTAACCAATGTTTCCCCAAACTGTCAAAGCCATCAAAAACAAGAAAAGTCTTAGAAATTGTCACAGTTCAGAGGAGGCTGAGGAGATGTGACAGCTAAATTTAATGTGGTGTCCTGGATGGAATCCTGGACCAGAAAAAGAACAGTGGGGACAGACTAAGGAAATCTAAATACAGAATAGACTTTAGTTAATAATAATGTATCAATACTGGTTCATTAACTGTGACAAACATACCATATGAATACAAAACAGTAATACTAAGGGAAACTAGGCATGGGGTGTATAACAACATTATGTACTTACCTGGCAATTTTTCTCTAAGTTTCAGTTCAATCATTTCAGTTCAGTCAAGTCACTAGGTCGTGTCCAACTCTTTGCGACCCCATGAATTGCAGCACGCCAGGCCTCCCTGTCCATCACCAACTCCCGGAGTTCACCCAAACTCTTGTCCATCGAGTCAGTGATGCCATCCAGCCATCTCATCCTCTGTCATCCCCTTCTCCTCCTGCCCCCAATCCCTCCCAGCATCAGGGTCTTTTCCAATGAGTCAACTCTTCGCATGAGGTGGCCAAAGTACTGGAGTTTCAGCTTTAGCCATCAGTCCTTCAAAAGAACACCCAAGACTGATCTCCTTTAGAATGGACTGGTTGGATCTCCTTGCAGTCCAAGGGACTCTCAAGAGTCTTCTCCAAAACCACAGTTCAAAAGCATCAATTCCTTGGTGCTCAGCTTTCTTCACAGCCCAACTCTCATATCCATACATGACCACTGGAAAAACCATAGCCTTGACTTCTCTAAGTTTAATACTGTTCTAAAATTAAAAGTTGGTTAAAAGCAAAAACAAAAAAATCAAAGGGCACAAAACCTCCTTGTATGTGTAAATACATTTGATGTACTTGTATGGGTTCAGATGCAAAGCAGTGTTTTTTACTTTTTAAATAACAAACTGTTGTACTGTGCTCATGTCCAACTCTTAGTGACCCCATGGGCTGTAGCCCACCAGGCTCCTCTGTCCATGGGGATTCTCCAGCCAAGAATACTAGAGTGGGTTGCCACGCCCTCCTCCAAGGGATCTTCCCAACCCAGGGATGGAACCCAGGTCTCCAGGATTGCAGGCAGATTCTTTACCATCTGAGCCACCAGCAAGCCCAAGTAACAAATGCACACACTAAAAAAAAATTACAAATATTACTAGAAGTTTAAAAATGAAAACTAAGAAAGTAAACAAATTAAAAACTCTGTAGTAAAGAAGTGGGATGCAAAAAAATGCATTTTTTTGTTTTTTTAAAAAAGCTTGTATCCATGGAAACTACTTGATGCTATTTTAGAAAATTTGTGAAGTGTAGTAAAGTATAAAAGTCACCTGTTATCTCAGTTTAAAGGTGAGAAAAAAATCACCTATACTCATGAGAATGAAATTTCAACAATAAACTATACTTTTAGTTTTTTTCCCTAAAAAAATAAGGTTTTTCCATAATATAAGATGCTATTTTAGAAAAAAAATGTAAATGCAGAAATGTAGAAGGAAAAAAATCACCTAAATTCATAAGATAACTGATTCTTTTATTGTAAAAATTGTTTTGTTTTATTCCTGATTGGAAAATAATGCAGAAAATACTGAAAAGTATATAGTATGAAGAATAAAATTACTGATATTCTCATGAGCTTCTGAGAAACTTTCTTCCCCCCCCCCATATTTGGGTGTACATGGCTGAGAAGGTGTGTCAAACTCCACATTTACACATTGTGATGTAGGAAAATGCATATAATCAAATGTTAGGCAAAGAAAGCACAATGCAATAGTGTATTACAGTCAAAACCTCCACTAAGGAGATGAGGTTATATATCTTGAAATTATATTGACTACTTTGTACTATGCTTGATTTACTTAATTTAAATGCTTCCAGTTATAAATGTCATAAAATATTATTCACCATAAACATAAAGTTAAAGGGGGCACCTTGCAAAGTATATGTGTGTGCTATGTCATGTCAGTGGTGTCCAGCTCTTTGCAATGCTATGGATGTGTAGCCCGCCAAGGGATTTCCCAGGTAAGAATTCTGGAGTGGATTGCCATGCCTCCCTCCAGGGAATCTTCCCAACCCAGGGATTAAGCCCAAGTCTCTTAAGTCTCCTGCACTGGCAGGCAAGTTCTTTACCACTAGCTCCACTGTATGGAGGACTGAAAACAAAATGCTACTTTTACCCCTTTCTTCTAATCTTTGATCCTTGAGGCAGGGCACCCTCAGAGTCCAGACATGTCTCTCCTCAACTGGTAAAAGGCTGAGGGGTTGGGTTGAACCCCAAGACATCAACCAAGACAGCAATCTCCACTGGTGCAAACACTCAGTCCTTTTCTACAGAGGAGGTTCAACTCCCCAAGCTCCACTCATATCAGAATGGAGGCTGGCTTTCATTGGCACACTGACTTCTAAGACCCACACAGAAAAATAGGAGCTTGATTTATATTATTAGCTCAGCTGCTTTACTTTACTTAAGGAGGTAAAGTTTACTACTAGTACCCAAAATATTTTATGTGACCAGGTTATGATGACCAGTACAAAATTATCTCTGACTCATTTTTTTCAAAACAGCACATTCTAAACCAAGCAAATTCAAAAAGTAACCTTTTTTTAGAAAATCCCTCCTTAGTTACAATTTTCTAGGACTCCCTTCCTTTGTTTGTGTTGTATCACGAGTGTCTCATTTCTGAATGGATTGCCTTATTTCTTCAGCATCTCTTCTGACACTTCTTCTCTTCCTGTGGTCATTCCTATGACGGGTTTGTTTGCACCACATATTTCCTCTGTCATTTCAAAGGTAATTTTGGGAGACAAAGAGGTCAGTGCAGGTGCCATCTGCTGATTTGGGAGTAGTTGCTCCTCATTCGGAGAGAACTCTGGCAGCAGTGACAAGAATGAATGCAAGACTGGAGACCAGGAAATAGACTACTGTGGTCATCTGGATGATGAGAAATGGTGAAAGCCAGAATCAGACCCACACTACCGTGACAGAAAGGAAGGAATATACTGATCCCCTGTTTCTGAGGAACTGTACTGTGTTGGTGGAAAGACAAATACAACCTGACTTTCTCAGGCTTTATTAACCTATTAGAGGCCGTACAAAGAGCATGCAAAGAGTAACATCTCAAATTTTGCTGATTTTCCCACCTGCTTAAACAGGACCCCAGTTCTTGATAACATCCCCCTTTGTTATTTGAGAAGTTGCCAAGAGGTGGCTCACAATGTGTTTATCCTGCCAGACTCCACTGCTCCAATCAACATCTCTAGGGATCAAGTCCTTATAGAACCATACAGTGTCTTAAAATAATACCCAAGCTATAATCAGGCTGAATCCCTTGACAAATAAACCTTTCTTATTGGGTCAAGCTCAGTATCTCTTTTTTCTCCAACTGAATTCTAAAAAGAACTTCAGTTCTCATGTAAATAGACCTCTGGTATGATCATAACCACTCCCCAATCTCCGCAGGATTTATGTGTACATAACTGAATCCCATTTGATTTCAAACTGTGACCTTCCTGCTCACCACTCCCATTATCCCTCAAGTAAACATTTAAAATGATAAAGTAGCAATTTGTAAAATTCTTAAAGTATATACATATTCACAGATAAGATTACTATAGTTAAGGAGAAAATGTCTGAAATAAAGGAGAATCATAGTGGATCCTTGAAGGTCCTTGAGTGACTGGAGACCCAGAGTGGATAAAAAAACAAGAGAGGCTCCAGGAAAACTGATCAGCAAAAAGAGAGCTGCAAGGCATTCTTATTGGGTCAAGCTCAGTATCTCTTTTTTCTCCAACTGAATTCTAAAAAGAACTTCAGTTCTCATGTAAATAGACTTCTGGTATGATCATAACCACTCCCCAATCTCCGCAGGATTTATGTGTACATAACTGAATCCCATTTGATTTCAAACTGTGACCTCCCTGCTCACCACTCCCATTATCCCTCAAGTAAACATTTAAAATGATAAAGTAGCAATTTGTAAAATTCTTAAAGTATATACATATTCACAGATAAGATTACTATAGTTAAGGAGAAAATGTCTGAAATAAGGAGAATCATAGTGGATCCTTGAAGGTCCTTGAGTGACTGGAGACCCAGAGTGGATAAAAAAACAAGAGAGGCTCCAGGAAAACTGATCAGCAAAAAGAGAGCTGCAAGGCAGGATGATGTTCACACATCCAGTGAATATGTGCAAGGTGCTATGACAAAACCTGGGGACACATACAGATGATTAAGGTAGGGCTCTGCCCTCTGGTAGCTTAAAATCTAGCTTAGATAATAAGATCTCTATATAGTCTTTACAACTCTTAAATGCAGTAAATGCTATATTTGCCACACTTAACAGAGTGTTAATATTCAAACAGAGGAGGAAGTGATAGAAAGCTTTAAGGATGAGGTGATATTAGAGTTGGACCTAGAAGAATGGGTAGCACTATGTAAGCTCAAATGGGAAAAAGGAAATCCCAAGCAGAGGAAAAAGTACAAGCAAATATATAGGGCATGTGTTAGTCACTTAGTCGTGTCCAGCTCTTTGTGACGCCATGGACTGTAGATTGCCAGGCTCCTCTGTCCATAGCATTTTCCAGGCAAGAATCTTGAAGTGGATTGCCATTCCCTTCTCCAAGGAATCTTCCCAACCCAGGGATCAAACCTGAGTCTCCTGCATTGCAGACAGATTCTTTACCATCTGAGCCACCAAGGAAGTCCAATACATATATAGAGTATGTTCCAGAAATTATGCCTATTGCTTAGGTGGACCAGGAATGTGAGGGAGATGAACAAGAGCATTACACAGGTTCAGGCTGTGAAAAAACTTGAATCCCAGGAATGTGGACTTGGTTCTGCGAGCACTGCTAGCACTCAATGAAGAGCAAGCTATAGAGCTTGAGCTGAGCGTGGCTGAGCTTGGCGTGGCTGGGGCAGGGGACTGAAAACAGTGTGTGGTATGGAAAACAAGAGTAGATAGGACATTTATCTACAGATACAAAGATGAGTTAAGAATCTTGTTAAAAAAAATTAAAGTAGAGAAAGAAGGCTTTGAAAGACATCAAATGAATAACCAGGAGGTGAAGACCATGAAAGATGTTGCAGAGTAGATAAACCAGGATTCAGCAATTGGTTGAGGTAACAGGTGAGAGATAAGGATGAGTCAAAAAATGAGCTGAGCGTGGCTGAGCTTGGCGTGGCTGGGGCAGGGGACTGAAAACAGTGTGTGGTATGGAAAACAAGAGTAGATAGGACATTTATCTACAGATACAAAGATGAGTTAAGAATCTTGTTAAAAAAAATTAAAGTAGAGAAAGAAGGCTTTGAAAGACATCAAATGAATAACCAGGAGGTGAAGACCATGAAAGATGTTGCAGAGTAGATAAACCAGGATTCAGCAATTGGTTGAGGTAACAGGTGAGAGATAAGGATGAGTCAAAAAGAATGACATGGTTTCCAGCTGAGGGACAAGGAGGTTACTGGTGCAATTAAGAGAAATGACTTAAAAGAGAGGAGGGAAGAGATGATGAGGACTTATTGAAGCCCATATTCAGGGACTCATTCAACTCCTAGAATGGACTTCTCAATAGAACCTTTGGAAATTCATGGATCCCCGAAGTTCATGAAATTTTGACTGTTTAATGTTATTTTTGTTTGTGTGAGGGATTTTGTTGTTGCTTTCGTTCAGATTTTTGGAAAGAATGCACACACACACACAAGTATAAATAGACTCTCAATCACATCTGGACTCCCCCCAACCCCTGCCACCCCAGGATCATGACCTTCCTGCTCACCACTCCCATTATCCCTCAAGTAAACATTTAAAATGATAAAGTAGCAATTTGTGAAATTCTTAAAGTATATACATATTCACAGATAAGATTACTATAGTTAAGGAGAAAATGTCTGAAATAAAGGAGAATCATAGTGGATCCTTGAAGGTCCTTGAGTGACTGGAGACCCAGAGTGGATAAAAAAACAAGAGAGGCTCCAGGAAAACTGATCAGCAAAAAGAGAGCTGCAAGGCAGGATGATGTTCACACATCTAGTGAATATGTGCAAGGTGCTATGACAAAACTTGGGGACACATACAGATGATTAAGGTAGGGCTCTGCCCTCTGGTAGCTTAAAATCTAGCTTAGATAATAAGATCTCTATATAGTCTTTACAACTCTTAAATGCAGTAAATGCTATATTTGCCACACTTAACAGAGTGTTAATATTCAAACAGAGGAGGAAGTGATAGAAAGCTTAAGGATGAGGTGATATTAGAGTTGGACCTAGAAGAATGGGTAGCACTATGTAAGCTCAAATGGGAAAAAGGAAATCCCAAGCAGAGGAAAAAGTACAAGCAAATATATAGGGCATGTGTTAGTCACTTAGTTGTGTCCAGCTCTTTGTGACGCCATGGACTGTAGATTGCCAGGCTTCTCTGTCCATAGCATTTTCCAGGCAAGAATCTTGAAGTGGATTGCCATTCCCTTCTCCAAGGAATCTTCCCAACCCAGGGATCAAACCTGAGTCCCCTGCATTGCAGACAGATTCTTTACCATCTGAGCCACCAGGGAAGTCCAATATATATAGGGTATGTTCCAGAAATTATGCCTATTGCTTAGCTGGACCAGGAATGTGGTAGGAGATAGGACAAGAGCGTTACACAGGTTCAGGCTGTGAAAAAACTTGAATCCCAGGAATGTGGACTTGGTTCTGCGAGCACTGCAAGCACTCAATGAAGAGCAAGCTATAGAGCTTGAGCTGAGCATGGCTGAGCTTGGCATGGCTGGGGCAGGGGAGTGAAAACAGTGTGTGGCATGAGAAACAAGAGTAGAGAGGACATTTATCTACAGATACAAAGATGAGTTAAGAATCTTGTTTGAAAAAATTAAAGTAGAAAAACAAGGCTTTGAAAGACATCAAATGAATAACCAGGAGGTGAAGACCATGAAAGATGTTGCAGAGTAGATAAACCAGGATTCAGCAATTGGCTGAGGTAACAGGTGAGAGATAAGGATGAGTTAAAAAGAATGACATGGTTTCCAGCTGGGGGACAAGGAGGTTGCTGGTGCAATTAAGAGAAATGCTTAAAACAGAGGAGGGAAGAGATGATAAGGACTTATTGAGGCCCATATTCAGGGACTCACTCAACTCCTAGAATGGACTTCTCAATAGAACCTTTGGAAATTCATGGATCCCTAAAGTTCATGCAAATTTTGACTGTTTAATATTATTTTTGTTTGTGTGAGGGATTTTGTTGTTGCTTTCATTCAGATTTTTGGAAAGAATGCACACACACACACACACACACACACACAAGTATAAATAGACTCTCAATCACATCTGGACTCCCCCCAACCCCTGCCACCCCAGAATTGACTGGTCTAAATGGACAGAGATTTCATGTTGAGGAGTGAGAGGTTTAGAGGTGAATATGAAAGGGTTGATGGACTGGAGAGGAACTTAAAAGCCAGATGGGGGATCTTGCAGAAAAAAGGGGAACTGGTATTTTAGGAATTGGAGGAAAAAGCAATGAAAGTCATGTTTGAGAAGATTAATTTGAAGTGTAATGCACAACTAAATGAAGAAAAATAAACCAGAAGTTAAAAAACCAGTTAAGAGGATGCTGCAACGATCTAAGTAACAAGAGGGCACCAGTGAGAACAGTGAGGGAAGAGCCTGGAGATAACTCGAGAAGACTAAGGACTAAGTGACAACTGAACACAGTGGTGGGGGAAAGGCAAGCCTGGCCTGGTGATCATGATGCCATTCGCAGACATAGGGGCAGCAGGAAGCGATGGGGCTTCGTGAAGAGATATGTTGACTGTTCTCAGTTTGAAGCAATGATGGGACACACAAGCAAAAGTGTTCAGAAAGCCACAGGAGTTAAAAGCAGCACTCAGGGAAAAGCTCAGAGGTGGAGGTTGGGATCCAGGCATCAACACCACCAATAAAAACCCTAAAAGAGCAGTCATGAGAAAGTGGTTACTAAGAAAACCAGACTCAAACTTGACTCAGAATAAACAAGAAATTATTGGAAACATATAAACAGAAACAAAATGGCAGAGATTAGCTAGGTCCCAGTCCACAAAGTCCACAACCTTCCACTGAATAAAGACAGCCCATCCGGTGACCATATTCAGCACTGTCAACCTCTTTTGAGGAAAATCATAGAATGTCAAAGCTACAAAAAGTGTTCAAGGCACTTTTTTTTTTTCTAAATTGATATCTTAAAGCCTTGAAAAAAGATCACCTCATCCGAAATCCTTGCTTCTCTGTAAACAGCAATGTGGCCCTTCCAGGTCTCAGGGGGAGGCTCTGAATTACACACATTTCTCTCAAGCTGGGCATACCCTGAATATTAGCCAGAAGAGGGGATGGTTCAAAATAACCAAAAGACAAGTTGGAAACATTTGCTTTTGCCCCTTCCCTTCTTACCCAACACAGGCCTCTCTCCCTCTCCCTCTCACGTCTATCCCAGCACGATTATTCATTCTCTCGGAGGTTCCATAATTGCTCCAGCCCCAACCCGACTGGCAGGAAACAACAGGCCCAGCTTACATGGCACCTGAAAGAAAGCACACTTCAGAAATACTTGGAAGATGAGAACACGGGCACAGAAGTCATTTCAAGATGCTGCAGCCATAACCCACATTTACCGACATAACTGGTGCTGAAGCAGAACCAAACCTGCCTTGTTCTTAGTCCATAGGTTTCTTCTTCATTGTCTGCTTTAGAATTAAGCAGTGGGGGTGAGAGAGGGAGGGCAGTACCAGAGAGAGTACTTGGAGGAAAGAGGGGGAAAACTACTTTTATTTTGTCCTGCGACAAAGAGAAGATGATGAAGAATTCTCATGCAATTCATTGATGTTAGCTCTTCAGAGATTCTTTCAGGAGTAATTAGAAGCTTTGTTCATAACCAACAGTTCTGCACTCAAGAAGAGCTGTTTCCTAGGTGAAGTGAATTGATCATTTTGAAGGAGCCAGCTTAGCATTTTTAGACTTCAGATTGAAAAAGTCAATTTGATAGGATGTTCTATTTCAATCACATGATGAAATACAATTTTTTAGTTTGGGCTAGTTTGGTGTTTCCATATGAAAATGCGGCAAGAGATTCTTTAAACCGTTTTTTATAGATAAATGAAACATGAAAAACCATGTCCTTTAGAATCCATGCCCTTTAGAAAGTGATTCTTTGCAAATTTCATGGAATTAGGCTGGAAAAGAAATAAAAGCCTACTCATTCTTAAGGCATTTTTGTTCAAATGTATTGTATTATGATATACAATATACAGGGGCGTCCCTACTGGCTCAGTGGTAAAGAATCCACCTGTAATGCAGAAGACATGGGTTTGATCCCTGGGTCAGGAAGATCTCCTGGAGGAGGCTATAGCAACCCACTCCAGTATTCTTGCCTGGAGAATCCCACCGATAGAGGAGCCTGGTGGGCTACAGTCCATACCGTTGCAAAGAGTCAGACATGACTGAAGTGACTGAGCACATATGCAATATATACATGTATGTATATGTATGTATATATATATGTATTATATATGTTAGTTGCTCAGTCATATTCAACTTTTTGTGACCCCATGGGACTATAGCCTACCAAGCTTCTCTGTCCATGGAATTCTCCAGGCAAGAATAAGAATACTGGAGTGGGTTGCCATTTCCTTCTCCAGGGACAATATACAAGTTTACATATATAGAACACCTCACAGTGACACAAATTGCTGGAGTATTGTTGGGAGTGAATTCTACTTTAAATTCTTAGCAAATGTCATGCTAATCTAGCATCCCATCAGTAGTCACCCCCTACTGGTTGAGAAGAACTAAAGAAGCCAAAAGTCATGTAAAATTAAAGTGTAAAAGAAGTAATAAAGTCAGCCAGCCTAGTGTTGGTGCTTATTATATATATATGTATTATATATGTTAGTTGCTCAGTCATATTCAACTTTTTGTGACCCCATGGGCCTATAGCCTACCAAGCTTCTCTGTCCATGGAATTCTCCAGGCAAGAATAAGAATACTGGAGTGGGTTGCCATTTCCTTCTCCAGGGACAATATACAAGTTTACATATATAGAACACCTCACAGTGACACAAATTGCTGGAGTATTGTTGGGAGTGAATTCTACTTTAAATTCTTAGCAAATGTCATGCTAATCTAGCATCCCATCAGTAGTCACCCCCTACTGGTTGAGAATAACTAAAGAAGCCAAAAGTCATGTAAAATTAAAGTGTAAAAGAAGTAATAAAGTCAGCCAGCCTAGTGTTGGTGCTTACAGAAGCCAGAGTCCAGTCAGGAAACAAATATAATAGCTATTTTTAGTGAAGAGAATTTAATATAAAGAATAGTCAACCAGGCAATGGAGAATTAGAAATCCCAGAGGGACAACACTGAGGTGAAACAGAGATGTAACTGCAAGGAACAGTGACCATCCCTAGGGTGGGGGGACAAAAGGAGGAGGTAGGAAGTATTGCAATCAGATGTTTGAAGGAGGAACCCCAGAGAGGTGGCACGCAGACCTCTGAGGGTGTTATAAAGAGAAATAAGACTTGCTTCCTGACCTCAAAAACTTGGTTAAGGAGACAAACATGTGCATCTAAAATCCCAGCAAAAACATGATCTATACACTACTAACAGAGAAGGGAGCACAAAGTTGATGGATGGTATTCACTCAAGGGAGGAGACATTTCTGCTGCTGCTGCTGCTGCTGCTGCTAAGTGGATTCAGTCATGTCTGACTCTGTGCAATCCCATAGACGGCAGCCCACGAGGCTCCCCCATCCCTGGGATTCTCCAGGCAAGAACACTGGAGTGGCTTGCCATTTCCTTCTCCAATGCATGAAAGTGAAAAGTGAAAGTGAACGAAATAACCCTATAACAGCCTTATAAGATGTAATGTATGACTAGGATCAATCCACAGAGGAGTTGAAAGTTATACCATGACAAAGATTGAAAACCCATGGCCCATTAATTGTTTTTTCCCCCATGGCATGCAGATGGAAAAATGCTCTTTCTAAAATAAGAGCATTTCAAATGAAAATCCATATTTTCAGCTTCTCTTGAATAATATCAAGATCTGATCTGCTGGCCTCTCATACGCACATGGCAATGACGGGCTAAGCTAAGCAGCAGCTGGTCCTTAGATTCTGACCTCTCCAGTCTGCAACAGAATATCCACTCCCTACTGTCCTAATTCAGACCACTTCATTTACATCACTGCCCCATCATGGGGTTTGCTGACCTCTGTGCTAAGTGATTACCAATTTAGCAATGGTTCTATCTGCCCAGCCATCATCAGAGACATCATGACATCTCCAGTCAGATCCTAAGCCACTGATAACCAGTAAAGCAGTGTATTGGTAGCTCCCTCCTCATAGTGGTTGAGTTTGATGGGTTTATAATCATCTGCTTAAATCTGAGTAGCCAAATAATGCTAGAGATTCACACAAACATGCTGAGTGAACTCACTTCAGATTTCTGCCCACAAATCTCAAACAGGTTGAAATTGCCAAAAATTTCTTCTGCATTTTCCTGGTTCACTCTCCTTCTCTCTAAGATCTTTATATCTACCTTAGTCTTCCTTTAAATCACCAAGTCACTGCTAACCACACCTCGTAATCACACTTACAATTTCACCAGTCTTTCTGCATGTGCTGGACTCTCTCCTTTGATAGAACAGAAGTAACTCTGCTCCTAAATTCAACCCCACTTCTAAGACACAGTCCTACAATCCCCTCTAGCCTGCATTTATTCAAAACGAAACCCCTTCAAAGAAGTTTCTCCACTTTCCAAACCTCCCATTTTTCCTCAACCTACTCCAACTAGGAAATACGGGTTTTGTCTCATTCATCCCAATGCAATGACTTCAACTAACAAGTACCCTGATGATTTCATCTTGTCAAAGTCAACGTTGAGTCCCTAGTATTCAACTGACCTGACTTCTCAGTGAGAGTTAACAGAATTGATCACTCCCTCTCTAGGCATCCCTGATGCTTAAAAGTGAAAATGAAAGTGTTAGTCTCTTAGTCGTGTCCGACTCTGCGACTACATGGACTGTATCTCACCGGGCTCCTCTGTCCATGGGATTTTCCAGGCAAGAATACTGGAGTGGGTTGCCATTTCCTTCTCCAGGGGATCTTTTCATCTGAGCCACCAGGGAAGCTCCTCTGAATTTGATCTATTCATCTTATTCATTGGCCACTCTTTCTCATTCTCTTTTGCTGGACTCTTGGATCCCTAAATGGTAGAAGACCCATGGGCTCGGTTCTCACGTCAGTTCTCTACATATATTTTCTCCTTTAGTTTCACAGATTGATTCTCAAATTTATATCACCCTCTCCAGATCTTTCTCTTGACTTCCAGACCCACATATTCACCTGCCTGCCCAACATATCCACTGAATGCCTAATAAGAACCTAAAACTTATGATGGATAGATGTTTATCTTTTAAGTTATTTTAAATAACATGGGCAGATGTTATTTTTATTCTATAACATTAATAACTATAAGTAAGTAAGTAAGTAAAGTCACTCAGTCGTGTCCAACTCTTTGTGACCCCATGGACTGCAGCCCACCAGGCTCAGTCCATGAGATTCTCCAAGCAAGAATACTGGAGTGGGTTGCCATTTCCTATAGCACTATCTAAATACTGTACTTAATTAAAACATAAAAAAATTAAAACATACTTTTATTTGTCATTGTTACTTTGGTCATTTATACCCAGGTGCTGATTATAATGATAGTAGAAGAATTTTTACTATATTTCAATAAGTAATTCCAGTCTAACAGTGGGGCTTTATTAAGGTAAATGTTTATATTCTTAAAGGTTTTTTCTAATTAACAAGGAGACCATATATCTAACTGTAGTAATTCTGATTTTTAAAGTCACACTAAGTCTTCTGACTAAAAATTGTTTTAAGTTTTATGTTATGTCATGGAAAGGATAAGATCAGTTCTTCAAAGTCACTTTGCATTTAATTATGCTAGTTGTCAAAGGAAGCAGGTAAAAGCACTTAATCTTTCAACCTGACTATGCATTTAAATGCATGCACTGCCTAACCCAGAAACTATTGCTAGTGTTTCCTTTAGAAAATAGATTGCTCTATCTCTTTATTCCAAAGAAAGTGAAAATTATTTCTGGCTTACTTAACAAATGCAATCAGAGTATTTCATGCTGAACAACCTGATTCAGATACATGATTTGCAATCTGAAAATTGTAGAGATGCACCAATCATCTTTGCTATTCAGCCAAAAATCTGCTTGTTGGCTTCAGCTCTGGCTGCAGGCTTTGGAAGTTTGAAGAGCCAAATGCTCACTTGAGCATCATTTCAGTTATCCTTGAATTTGTGCCTGGTCAATGATCACAAGATGACATAGGTTAATATATCTAGTCATCATGACAACATCGGTAATAGCTACAAGGCATGTCATTCTGTTTTATCGTTATTATCTGTGTATTTACTTTCAAGTATAGATAAGCTTTTTAGATATAAATCAAAATGAAAATATGACTTATATGTTAAAATTCTACCTAGTTGAATCAAAAATGCACAGTACTGCAAGAATAAAATTTTGCAGTAATTAATGAAAATTAAGTAGGCTGTTAATTTTATGCATGAAAATAATCATACTGTTAAGACATCAAAACTGATAAGGAAATTGATCTATAGTTAATGTAAATATTAAGAAAGTATATTAACAACTGATTTAGTAAGACTATATCTATTTTTGAGCCAACAAATATTTATAAAATTTTAATAAAGAATGACTAAGCATAGACATCAGATATAATCTAATCTTCTGGTATATCATCACAAATAACACGAAACATACATTTTAAGAAGCATACTAATTTACAATTTTAAAAATGTTATTTAACTCATGAGTATCTTAACAAAAAGGGCTTTTTATAATTCTTCACCTCTTGTAAAAATAAACTTGGAGCAGAAAAATTTTGTTACCTCAGAATTTTATATGGAGGAAAAAACTGCAAAGTCACATATAACATTTAAAGAATGACTAAGCATAGACATCAGATATAATCTAATCTTCTGGTATATCATAACAAATAACACGAAACATACATTTTAAGAAGCATACTTAATTTACAATTTTAAAAATCTTATTTAACTCATGAGTATCTTAACAAAAAGTGCTTTTTATAATTCTTCACCTCTTGTAAAAATAAACTTGGAGCAGAAAAATTTTGTTACCTCAGAATTTTATATGGAGGAAAAAATTGCAAAGTCACATATAACATACATGACTAATCATTTTTGGCCCAGACATCATAAATAATATAAAGAACATGGAGAAAAAAGGAAAGAAAGTACTAGAAAAGAATGAAATTACAAAATTATTTCTTCTCTTCTATCAGTCTCACTTGGACATGAAAGACTTTATTTTGGGGGGGGCTCCAAAATCACTGCAGATGGTGACTGCAGCCATGATATTAAAAGACATTTGGTCCTTGGAAGAAAACTTATGACCAACCTAAACAGCTTATTAAAAAGCAGAAACATTACTTTGCCAACAAAGGTCTGTCTAGTCAAAGCTCTGATTTTTCCAGTAGTCATGTATGGATATAAGAATTGGACTATAAAGAAAGCTGAGCACTGAAGAATTGATGCTTTTGAACTATGGCATTGGAGAAGACTCTTGAGAGTCCCTTGGACAGCACAGAGATCCAACCAATCCATCCTAAAGGAAATCAGTCCTGAATATTCATTGGAGGGACTGATAATGAAGCAGAAACTCCAATACTTTGGCCACTTGATGTAAAGAACTGATTCATTTGAAAAGACCCTGATGCTGGGAAAGATTGAAGGCGGGAGGAGAAGGGAACAACAGAGGGTGAGATGGTTGGATGGCATCACTAACTCAATGGACATGACTTTGGGTAAACTCCAGGAGTTGGTGATGGACAGGGANGCTTTCTTATCTCTTCTTGCTATTCTTTGGAACTCTGCATTCAGATGCTTATATCTTTCCTTTTCTCCTTTGCTTTTCATTTCTCTTCTTTTCATAGCTATTTGTAGGGCCTCCTCAGACAGCCATTTTGCTTTTTTGCATTTCTTTTCCATGGGGATGGTCTTGATCCCTGTCTCCTGTACAATGTCACAAACCTCAGTCCATAGTTTATCAGGTACTTTATCTATCAGATCTAGGCCCTTAAAGCTATTTCTCACTTCCACTGTATAATCATAAGGGATTTGATTTAGGTCATACCTGAATGGTCTAGAGGTTTTCCCTACTTTCTTCAATTTAAGTCTGATTTTGGCAATAAGGAGTTCATGATCTGAGCCACAGTCAGCTCCTGGTCTTGTTTTTGTTGACTGCATAGAGCTTCTCCATCTTTGACTGCAAAGAATATAATCAATCTGATTTCAGTGTTGACCATCTGGTGATGTCCATGTGTAGAATCTTCTCTTGTGTTGTTGGAAGACAATGTTCGCTATGACCATTGCATCCAATATAAAACAAAAAAGCTCAAAAGATAATTAATTTATTAATTAAAAAAATAATTCTCACCTCCCTAGCTCTGCACAGTCTATTCCACTGCCTTGACCTAACCTCAGAGAATTTTGAGCATTACTTTGTTAGTGTGTGAGATGAGTGCAATTGTGCAGTAGTTTGAACACCTTTTGGCATTGTCCTTCTTTGTGATTAGAATGAAAACTGACCTTTTCCAATCCTGTGGCCACTGCTGAGTTTTCCAAATTTGTTGGCATATTGAGCACAGCACTTTAACAGCATCAAACTGACAATATCCGTTGGATCATAGAAAAAGCAAGAGAATTCCAAAAAATCTTATGCTTTACTGATTATGCCAAAGCCCTTGACTATGTAGATCGCAACAAACTGGAAAATCCTTCAAGAGTTGGGAATAACAGACACCTTATCTGCCTCCTGAGAAATCTGTATGCAGGTCAAGAAGCAATAGTTAGAACTGGACACAGAACAACAGACTCATTCCAAATTCGGAAAGGAATGTGTCAAAGCTGTATATTGTTACCCTGCTTATTTAACTTATTCAGAGTACATCGTGTGAAATCCAGTGCTGGATGAAGCACAAGCTGGTGTCAAGAATGCCAGGAGAAATATCAATAACCTCAGATACACAGATGACACCACTCTTATGAAAGAAAGCGAAGAGGAACTAACAAGTTTCTTGATGAAAGTGAAAGAGGAGAGTGATAAAGCTGGTTTAAAACTCAACATTAAAAAAACTAAGATCATGGTATCCTATCCCATCACTTCATGGCAAATAGATGGAGAAACAATGGAAACAGTGAGAGACTATTTTCTTGGGCTCCAAAATCACTGCAGATAGTGATTGCAGCCATGAAATTAAACGACATCTGCTTCTTGGAAGAAAAGCTATGACCAACCTAGACAGCATATTAAAAAAGCAGAGACATTACTTAGCCAATAAAGGTCCATCTAGTCAATGCTATCATTTTTCCAGTAGTCATGTATGGATGTGAGAGTTGGACTATAAGAAAAGCTGAGCACCAAAGAACTGATGCTTTTGAACTGTGGTGTTGGAGATGGGTCTTGAGAGTCCCATGGACTGCGAGAAGATCAAACCAGTCAATCCTAAAGGAAATCAGCCCTGAATATTCACTGAAAGAACTGATGCTGAAGCTGAAACTCCAATACTTTGGCCATCTGATGTGAAGAACTGACTCACTGGAAAAGACCCTGATGCTGAGAAAGATTGAAGGCAGGAAGAGAAGGGGACAACAGAGAATGAGATGGTTGGATGGCACCACTGACTCAGTGGACATGAGTTTGAGCAGCTCTGGGAGTTGGTGATGGACAGGGAAGCCTGGAATCCTGCAGTCCATGGGGTCGCAAAGAGTTGGACATGACTGAGCGACTCTCACTCACTCCTTTCACTCAAGAACTTACGTACCAGCTGCCCTCTGACATCAAAACAGCCTACCTGCTTGGCCCTCAGTCCTGACCCTGCTCCCCTGATTTACTACAGTCATCCTCTAATGATTGGAGCAGCTAATATTTACTGAGTGCTCCCTGGGTGTCAGGCCCAATCTAAAATTTCCTGTATAATTAATTTAATCCTCCCAACAGTCCCACTGGTAAATACTGCTATGGCCATTCCCATTTTATGGATCAGGCCCAGATAGGTTAAGCAACCTGCCTGAGATCACATAGCTAAATAGAAAGCAAAACTTAGATTAGAATCAAAGCAGTGTGGCAGTGGGCCAGCTTCTTACCTCAGTGCCTCCTACAGGCACCACACAGGAAGGAAGGATGCTCACCAGTCTGACCCAGAACCAAGCCCAGGAGGGAGCGCAGAGTGCTCAGTGAGTAGAATGGGATATTGTTGTTGAGTTACTAAGCTGTGTCTGACTCTTTGGGGACCCCATCAAGCTCCTCTGTCCATGGGAATTCCCAGGAAAGAATACTGGAGTGGGTTGCCATTTCCTCCACCAAGGGATCTTTCAGACCCAGGTATAGAACCTGTGTCTCCTGCGTTGGCAGATGGATTTTTTACCACTGAGCCACCAGGGAAGCCCGAATAGGACTGTGTATTAATTCATTAATTGAAAGAAATTGGATCACAAATGCAAACCATCTTGCATAGTCACACATTCAAATACAGTTTGGAATGTAAACTTCTCATTTGAATAAATATCTGCCTTTTCTGTCTCTGCAACAGTCTTTGCAAACTGCTCTTTTATTTCCTGGCCCCCAGCCCAGGAAGCCCTCCCACCCATTTGAGCTTCTACTCCCAACTTGCATGCACCTCCAGACCTGCTTCAGAGAACTCTCTAGGCCAGAAGACTAAGCAGCAGTTTGCTATGTGTGAAGACATTAGCTTCACACATGGGGTAATTCACACTAAAATGTGAATGAAGCCTACAGTGGGAGGGGAGCAGGAAGGAGAAGGCATTTTAAGGTGGGAGCTGAGTAAATCCTCTATTTGTTGCAAGCACCTCAACTTTCTGTACCTCGGGGTCACCATGGACACTCCTTATCAGCCTGCCCACCTTGATCCTCCCCCTTAAAATCACAGAGCCAAGTTACTCAGTTATCCACTGGCATCATACTTTCTGAGCCAAATGAGAAAAGAACAGTGTTTTAGAATTAGACCTGACTTTGAATCCCTCCACTTTTGAGCTTTGCAACCTTAGACAAGTAACCTAACATCTTCCAAGCCTCTAGTTTCTTATCTGTAAAATGGGTCTGGGGAGAATTAGATCAGCCCAGGACAGTTCCTGCACAAGAAGGGGACAGTGTGGTGAGCGTCGATTTCTCTTCCCTGTGCCAGCCTCATTCCTCCTCTTTTCCCTTTCTCCAGGCCTCTGGAAAGGACTTTGAAATTACACCAAGTCACCTACATATGAACCCTCAAGTTGTGAACTCTCAAAGATCTGAACGTGTGTCCAGTCACGTAAGTTAGTTCACGTGTCTGGCATACACTGTCACAGCCTTTGCAAGTTGTTGTGCTCTTGTGAACCTCACCATACAGTATGCATGGAGAACAGTGGAACAGTATCTGTATTTCCAGCCCAGGATGTCCAGCAGCAAGGGTAACAGGAGCGGTATATAGACGGTTGTGTTAGCTGGGTACCTAGGCTAACCTTGTTGGACTTACAAACAAATTGGACTTAAGAATGTGCTCTCAGAACAGAACTTGTTCGCATGGAGGGAACTTACTGCACCTCCCGGACTATGTTCTGAAGATATTCTTACCAGATGTTTCTTCCCAAAAGAATCTCTTGGTTCGATATGCTTGGGAATCACCAGATTATGCAAGGTTAATTCTTGAGCCTGAAGAACTTCTCACAACCTTTAACACGATGCTACTTGCAGCAACTCTTCAAGGCAAGGATTATGATGCTGATTTGTCCCAAAAATTACATTTTAAGAATACGCTGCATGCCATGAACATTGCTATCTACCAACAATGAACTTACTTCCTGAAACTTCACTTACAGGCTGGAGGGGTACATGCATTAGCAGAAAATCCCCTTTTGCCTGAAAGGATAATTATGATTTCAGTGTGGGGACCTCTGCACGGGAGTGACAGCTCAGTGAGTATCCAGGGGCTGGAAACTTCAGGCGGTTTCTTTCCAGTCCCCACTGAGCACATGCCAGGCATCTGCCCTCCTTCATGCCCACCCTTTGTTATTTTTGCATTATCTCTGTGTGTGCCTCTCAGAGTCTCTGATGTCCTGGGAAGCAGAGCAGAGTGTGAGACAAAATAAGTATCCACAATAATGATGGTTGAAAGGATGGAAGGAGGACTGAATGGATGGATGGATGGATGGGTGGCTTGAAAGACGGGTAGATGAATGGACGGACAGATGGATGGATAGAAAGATGGATGATGGAGGAATGGATGGATGGGTAGATGGAAAATGGGTAGATGGATGGATGGACAGATGGGTAGATAGATGGATGGACAGATGGAAGGATGGAAAGATGGATGATGGAGGAATGGATGGATAGGTGGATGGAAAGATGGGTAGATGGATGGATGGACAGATGGGTAGATAGATGGGTGGACAGATGGAAGGATGGAAAGATGGATGATGGAGGAATGGATGGATGGGTGGATGATGGATAGATGGATGAATGGTGAAGAGACAGAATGATATGAGAGTCAAAGTGCGAATCAAGGATTCATACCACCCATATTGAAACCCAGATCTTCATGAGCACATATATGCCTGTGATTCTACCTCTTTGTTTATGAAACAGGTGACCTGCATGAGTCAGTAGAGACCACGGGGCATGTGATGGGCCAGAGAACAGCACCCCAAGCTACGTAGACCTGGAGCTGCCCAATCTATTTTCCAACAGAAAAGACAGACATCTTCCTTACTAGGTGAAATCTCCCAACATCAATTGTTGGAAATAAGTTTAACAATTTTGAAAACCATCTGCAGTCTAAACAAAGTCCGTCTGTGGAACGTGTTTGTCCCAAGGGCCGCCAGCTCGTGAGATGTGGAGCAGAGAGTCAGAGCCAGTGTTTATTCAGTGGCCGCTGGGGGCCAGGAGTCTACGTGCTTTACCACATCAACCTTCCACCGGTTCGGGGACTGGTTATGATCATTATCCTCACTTGACAGATGAGAGGATAGAGGCCAGGGAGGCTAAGTAAGTAACTTCCCTGTCATCAGACAGCAGGGTCGGAGCTGGGAGACCTGGGAGAGCCTCCTCCTGTGAATGGCACGGAAGCTCATGTTCCTTGTCCTTGGCACCAGCTCTCACTCAAACCCATAGCAGCCCTGACAGGTTCCAGTTTTCCTGGTGAGTCCATTGAGGCTCAGAGAGTCCCCACTGGAGTGCAGGCAGGTCCCAGCTCAGGTCTGTGCGACTGAAAACAGCGGCGCCACAGTTAGCTGCAGGCATTGCACATACAGAGCTTCCCTGGGGCTCAGCTGGTAAAGAATCTGCCTGCAGTGCAGGAGACCCTGGTTCGATTCCTGGGTCAGGAAGATCCCCTGGAGAAGGGACAGGCTACCCACTCCAGTATTCTTGGGTTTCCCTAGTGGCTCAGCTGGTGAAGAATCTGCCTGCAAATGTGGGAGACCTGGGTTCAATATCTAGGTAGGGAAGATCCCTTGGAGAAGGGAATGGATATGCACTCCAGTAATCTGGCCTGGAGAATTCCATAGACTGTATAAGGTTGCAAAGAGTCAGGCACAACTGCACAACTTTCACCGTGCACATACAAGGAAGCTGGTACTTCATGCAATTTCCTGAAAGGCGGGGGAAGGAAACATAACCATGTAAGGAAAGTCATTTAACAGTGTGGTCCAATTAGGTCACTGTGACCCTTCTCAAGACTTTCATTTTCCCCTATTTCTCTGCCTTTCTCCACCCTACTCTTTGTAAACTACCCCCACTGACCCAGCAGGACATTCCTGAGGTAGTAAGTTAAAGAATTCCATAGACTGTATAAGGTTGCAAAGAGTCAGGCACAACTGCACAACTTTCACCGTGCACATACAAGGAAGCTGGTACTTCATGCAATTTCCTGAAAGGCGGGGGAAGGAAACATAACCATGTAAGGAAAGTCATTTAACAGTGTGGTCCAATTAGGTCACTGTGACCCTTCTCAAGACTTTCATTTTCCCCTATTTCTCTGCCTTTCTCCACCCTACTCTTTGTAAACTACCCCCACTGACCCAGCAGGACATTCCTGAGGTAGTAAGTTAATGCCTTTGCCTTTCTCTGTGGGTCCATGTCTGCAAGAGAAACATGCCCCGAATCCCAAGTGCTATTTATCTAATAAGACTGCAGTTACCTTAATTATATTTCAAAGTCTCCACTTGTCCGAGAAATTTGCCTGCACCGCCCTGCCATATCTCTGCTTCTCTAGCCACCTCATGGTCTCCGGATCCTCTAAGGAATTCCCCACAGAACTGCCAGCCCCCAAACAAAAGGAGCCTGGTGGAGAGATGGCACATCCGCTGGGTTAGTGGTTAGCATGGAAGGTCTTCTCCTACTTTGCATTGCAGATGTTCCACACCAAGCCAGACAGAGCTCAGAAGCCAAAGGAGCACTAAGGTGGGGGTAGGGCAGGGGCAGGTGAGGCTCAGACACACCTGAGCTTCTGCATCTAGTCTCTGCTGCTCACCACCTGGATGGCCTTGGTGCCATCACCCGACCTCACTGAGATTCAGTCCTGTTAGATTTCAGAGTTTGGATTGGTGCAGGTATAATGATGAATGTCATGCTCCCAGGTCCCAGGTGGGTCTCCTTGGGATCAAGTCTCATTTACTCAACAAACATTTACAGAGTGCACATTCAGTGCCAAATAGTACGCTTGGCACCGGGCACTCGGATATGAAAGTGGATTGTTGGTCCCTGGGCTTTGTGGGGAGAAAGCAGGAAAATTCTGACTCACAAAGACTTGTATGATCTTAAACCCTCTGCTGCTTAAAAAAAAGACAAGTTTAGGCAGATGATTTAACTCTGAAGCACCTCACTTTCATTATTTGCACAAAGAGAATAGCTACCTTTCCCCATATGCCCGTGATGACTAAAATAATACAGGTTAAATTCCTACCATGGTCTTTGGATCACAGCCAGTGCTTCACAAATCAAGGCAGTTATTCAACTGATAACCTGTGAACAGGATGCAGGGTATCAGGGCTTCAATGTCAGTATCCCTGGCAAAAATTCATGTCATTTACTTTTCTGTTTAAGGACCTCAGTTTACCCATCTGTGCAATGGAAGGGCAGTTCTGCCTCCTGAAAAGAACCCAGGCTTTGGGGGCAGACTTGCACCAGAAGGCCAGCTCTGCCCCTTACTGAGCAGTGTGACCTTGGGCTCTGGGACCTCTGAGGGCTCCTTTCACAGGCCTCTAAACCCTGTGTGTACCCTTTGTGTCCATAAGGGAAGAATGGTGGCCAGCATGTGGCAGGCTCCATTATCACTGAGAGTGAATAAAGGAGAGAAAGTGATGAAATTAAAGACAGCCACTTTACAGCTCTGCTATAAAAGACCGTACGAACTAGCGAACACTCTTGATTCTTTTCAGTCTCCATCTAAACTACCAAGTCCCCACCACACGGGGATGAGGCAGGGAGGATGAAAAAGGGACTAGAGCCTGAGCAGATTGAGCTTGTCCTTCCTTCCCAGCATCCAACAAAAGTCCTTAGATACTGTTAGTGCTGCGACTGCTGTTTAGTTGCTAAGTTATGTCCGACTCTTTGCAACACCACGGACTGTAGCCCACCAAGCTACTCTGTTCATGGAATTTCCCAGGCAAGAATACTGGAGTGGGTTACCATTTCCTTCTCCAGGAGATGCTCCCAACCCGGGGATGCAACCTGCATCTCTCTCTTAGGTAGACTGTTTACCACTGAGCCACCTGGGATTCCCAGATACTGTTAGTGAGGGCTCCGTAAATAGTCTGCGTATGCACTCAGTCATTTATTCAAACCTCACAGCAGCTTTCTGGATAACAACTGTTGCACTTGGGGAAGTTGAGGTACATGGCAGAAGTGCAGATTTGAACACAGATTTTCCTCCACAAGCTTCCACTCCGTCCACCTTGGCACACACAGGAGAACCTCACCCAGAGCTGAAGGTGCTCTGACTCGGCTCGCCTGGTCTCCCAACCCAGAGAGCATCAGCAGGGGCCTGTCTGGTTCCCTGGCCTGGATCTACTACCAGCCAGCACCTGCCTCTGCCCCAAAGGATGTGCACACCCCTCCCTCACAAGCATCTGTAGGGGGCACGTGGCTCATTCAGTCATGTAACCAGAGCATCCGTGGAAACATACCAAACACATATCCAAGGAGGTGTCCTTGGCTGAGTTGCCCCAGATCCCGGCTCCCTTGTGCCTGAGCCAGGGTATACAGTCCACACTCAGGTTTGGAGAGGAGGGTGGTTAATCACCCCCCGATCTTGAGCTGCCCAAGAATTGGCAGGCTGTTCCAGTAGGTTGAGATCACATGTGTGCATCTGTGGTCCTACGTGGGGCCCGTCTCTGTGACAGGTGAAATGTTTCCAAGAAATCTGGAGCCAGAGAGCCGGAGCGTCGAGCCCCACGGTGGGGATGGATCTCAAAAACATTAAAGCCAGACATAGAAAGGTCACATATCGAATGATTCCATTCATAGGAAACATTCAGGACAGGCATATGCACAGAGAAGGCAGTGTGGGGTTTCCAAGCACTGGAGAGGGACGTGGCGGCGAGTGACGCTAAATGAGCAGAGCCCGTCCCTCTAGGGCGGTGACAGTGTTGTGGTACTAAAGGGGATGCTTGCACGACCCTGAATGTGCTCAGGGCCACTGAATTGTACACTTCAAGTTGTAACATTGATGTTTTTGAGAATTATATCTCAGTTGAAAAGATATCATCTCCAATAGCACACACGCTTGTACTAGGCAACTCACCTATCCAACAGCTCAGTAAACACTTCATTCTGAAAATAACGCATACTTTTCTTATATCTTAGCTCTGATGTCAAGGCTGCCTGCCCCATCCTGGATTCCACTTGCTGTGGTTTAAAATCCACAGATTAAGCCTCCTTCTCCCATAGGGCAGGGCTTTAAGAGTCTGACACCAGAGCTCATGTCCCAAGAGCGTTTTCCTCGGAAGATGGCACGTGCTGGGATCGTTCAGCCCCAGACAAGAGAGAGGTGCTGTCAACAACCCTTGCTCACTGCACCCCCAAGGTGTCTTCTGGACCAGCCGGGGCGGCCCCCTCCCTCCCTTGGACATGGCATCTAAGTGCACCTCAGCCCCAGGGGCCACTGCCCATCCTTGGCTCAGTGTGGGGTTCTCCTGGGCCTCAGCCTGCTCGTCTTCGTCAGCTCCAGACAACACAGCCTGGCAGCGAGGTTCTGCACCTCTGCTCTTCAAGGACTGTGTGATGCTGGGTCAGCTACTTGACATCTTCTATAAAACAGGGAAAGACTGCCATCCTGCACCCGCCAGGGCAGTGAGGAGTCACAGCACTGACACTCCAGCGCTAAGTGCAGAGGCACCGACTGGCTTTTCAAGGGTATAAGGGACATCCGTAGCCCAAAGGATGCTGCTGAAAATATTAATAGTAGCTCTCCTATGGTTCTCCCATTAAATCTGCTCAACTTAACCTCGTTACCTTCCTTCCCCATGCCTGCAGCTAGTAACAATGCTCTCAGTACACAGGAGAGGGAGCCACGGGTTTTACTAGAAATCAGCCAAGTTCAAAGACTCTAGAGGGAGGGGTCCAGCTTATCACCCTACAGATCCACCTCAGGGTGTGGACTGAAGGCTTGACTAGGGGACAGGGCAGATGTGAGAGGGTCCAGCAGGTGGGGTGGGGGAGAAGGTGGTGTAGGGAGCAAAGGATGGGTGGATGACATCCCCCAAGTGTGAGGGTGGGGCTTTCGTTCATCTTAAGGCAGGATGTTAATGTGACCATTTTAAATGTGTAGTGAAAGGCTTTCCGGAGCAGCCATGGAAAATATGCTATTGAGACGCCCGCACTCAGACCCCAACAGAAAGTGCTCGACACGCTCTGTGCTCAGTGCACACCCCCACCGGCCCTGTCTCCAGCCTCTGCTGCCCTCGAGTCATCATCCAGTCAATTCCTTGGGTACTCATCCAGTACTCTTGTTCAAAGACAGACTAGAAGCACACTATGCACTTTCTTACTAGAACTTGAACCTGGCTCCTCCAGACTCTGGAGCAGTTCATTCTACCATGCTTCCTTGCTGTGGATATTTGGTCTCAAACTCCCTATTGATAGAAGAATAATAGGAGCAACTGATGCCAACTAAATAACAGAATTGATGCCTTCGAACTGTGGTGTTGGAGAAGACTCTTGAGAGCCCCTTGGACTGAAAGATCAAACCAGTCAATCCTAAAAGAAATCGACCCTGAACATTCATTGGAATATTCATTCACTGATGCTGAAGCTAAAGCTCCAATACTTTGGCCACCTGATGCGAAAAACTGACTCATTAGAAAAGACCCTGATACTGGGAAAGATTGAAGGCAGGAGGAGAAGGGGATGACAGAGGATGAGATGGTTGGATGGCATCACCGACTCAATGGACATGAATCTGAGCTAACTCCGGGATATAGTGAAGGACAGGGAAGGCTGGCGTGCTCCAGTTCACGGGGATCCCAAAGAGTCAGACACAACTTAGTGACTGAAAAACAATAACAATAGAAGCAATAATAATATCTGTTTAAAGAAACACCCCTTTAGGTCCTGTCACATACCGTCATCTTAAGGAACCTGCGTGTCTTTATCTTCCAGGGAACCTCCCAGTTAACATCTACTGTCCTGGCAGAATTGTTAACAGGTCCTCACTCAGGCTCAGAAGTAACCAGATATGAACAAGACATTCCCTGGTCCATGACAAGCCCCTAAGAGATACCTCATGATCACATGATCACTGCCCATTTACAAAAAAGGCAATGGAGGCTCAGACAAATGAATTATTTCAGCCAAGTGTCAGAGAAGGATTCAGTCTAGCTGGTCTGAAATAGAAGCTGAATGCTAATCTCTCCCCCAATACTTTTCTCTCAACATGAGTGGTTTTCAGATAGTATGCCTAAAACCCCAGGGCAGGGGAGAACCCATTCTTAGAACTCATCAAGAGAATTCAAGGTAACCAAGTAGGTGGAACTCGAAGATTCTCCCACCCCTACCACCGTCAGCAGATCAAGCCGCTTCTGTTTTACAGAGGGCGAGGGAGGGCTTTTGTAGGAGTTCCTTGGGGGGAAAGTCTATTATTTAAAAAACTGAACAAACTCCCCTCCCATTCAGGCTGCCACATAACATTGAGCAGAGTTCCCTGTGCTATACAGTAGGGAAAGGAGTTTGGAGTTTTTCCAGTACTCATGTATGGATGTGAGAATTGGACTATAAAGAAAGCTAAGGGCCGAAGAATTGATGCTTTGAACTGTGGTGTTGGAGAAGACTCTTGAGAGTCCCTTGGACTGCAAGGAGATCCAGCCAGTCCATCCTAAAGGAAATCAGTCCTAAATCTTCATTGAAAGGACTGAAGCTGAAACTCCAATACTTTGGTCACCTGATGCAAAGAACCAACTCATTGGAAAAGACCTTGATGCTGGGAAAGATTGAAGGCAGGAAGAGAAGGGGACAACAGAGGATGAGATGGTTGGATAGCATCACTGACACGATGGACATGAGTTTGAGTAAACTCTGGGAGTTGATGATGACAGCGAGGCCTGACGTGCTGTGGTCTATGGGGTCACAGAAAGTTGGACACGAATGAACTGAACTGAGGAGTTTGGGCAAGAATGGATACATGTATATGTATGGCTGAGTCCCTTTGCTTTCCACCTGAAACTATCATATTATTAATCAGCTATACTCCAATACAAAGTAAAAAGCTTAATAAGATAAATCAATAAAAAATAAACAGAATTTCAATTTTGCTTATTGAGGGCCTGGAACAATGCTGGGCACACTGGGTCCCCAATAAAATAAACAAACATGAACTATAATCAATACCAAATATCTTCCCAGGCTGATGGCTACTCTGAACATGACTGATATAGACTTCATATTCATAGCAAAATTCACTACCAAATATTCAAATCAGAATCATCCAATCCCAACTGCAGAGGGTATCACATGGAAAAACAAGAGAAGTCCTAATTACAAAGGAATCCTTGAGGTCACCTGACCTTGCAGGTAAAACGTATGCCCTTGGCAAGGTTATAAAGCAAAGCAAAGCCATGAACACATATCATTATCTGCTGAAACTACCTAGCAAACCACATACTTTTTATTTTCTCATGAAAAATGGCCTTTAATCAGCACCCATCCTTTCTGACCCCCCAGTGCCTGGAAGCGCATCATTATATTTATCCAGGGCATAGATAATTCCTCATTTGCTCGTCTTCCGCATCAGGCCAGAAGCCTCGGGGACTTGGTTTTCTCATATCTAATTCCTCAGGGGCTCTGAAGAGTACTTCAGTTCAGTTTAGTTGCTCAGTCATGTCTGACTCTTTGTGACCCCATGAATCACAGCACGCCAGGTCTCCCTGTCCATCACCAACTCCCGGAGTTCACTCAGACTCACATCCATCGAGTCAGTGATGTCATCCAGCCATCTCATCCTCGGTTGTCCCCTGCTCCTCCTGCCCCCAATCCCTCCCAGCATCAGGGTCTTTTCCAATGAGTCAACTCTTCACATGAGGTGGCCAAAGTACTGTATTTTCAGCTTTAGCATCATCCTTCCAAGAAATCCCAGAGCTAATCTTCAGAATGGACTGGTTGGATCTCCCTGCAGTCCAAGGGACTCTCAAGAGTCTTCTCCAACATCACAGTTCAAAAGCATCAATTCTTCAGTGCTCAGCCTTCATCACAGTCCAACTCTCACATCCATACATGACCACAGTAAAAACCATAGCCTTGACTAGATGGACCTTAGTCAGCAAAAAAATGTCTCTGCTTTTCAATATGCTATCTAGGTTGCTCATAACTTTTCTTCCAAGGAGTAAGCGTCTTTTAATTTCATGGCTGCAGTCATCATCTGCAGTGATTTTGGAGCCCCCAAAAATAAAGTCTGACACTGTTTCTACTGTTTCCCTATCTATTTCTCATGAAGTGATGGGACCGGATGCCATGATCTTCATTTCCTGAATGTTGAGCTTTAAGCCAACTTTTTCACTCTCCTCTTTCACTTTCATCAAGAGGCTTTTTAGTTCCTCTTCACTTTCTGCCATAAGGATGGTGTCATCTGCATATCTGAGGTTATTGATATTTCTCCTGGCAATTTTGATTCCAGCTTGTGTTTCTTCCAGTCCAGCGTTTCTCATGATGTACTCTGCATAGAAGTTAAATAAGCAGGGTGACAATATACAGCCTTGACGTACTCCTTTTCCTATTTGGAACCAGTCTATTGTTCCATGTCCAGTTCTAACTGAAGAGTACTTAGCACTGTGTAGATTCAATAAATATCAGATGGGTGGATGGAGGTTTGGGGCTTCCCAGGTGGCGTGAGAGGTAAAGAACCTGCCTGCCAGTGCAGGAGACATAAGAGACGCGGGTTCAGTCCCTGTGCTGGGAAGATCCCCTGGAGGAGGGCATAGCAGCCCACTCCAGTATTCTTTCTTGGAGAATCCCATGGACAGTGGAGTCTAGTGGGCTACAGTTCTTAGGGTTGCACAGAGTCGGACACAACTGAGGCAATTTAGCATGCACGCACGGATGGCTGTTTGGGGTGGAATGTCTCCCCTTCACTGGCTCTGTTTGAATGTGGGTTCAGGTGTTCTGGCTGCATCACAAGACTTGAGGGGGATTCTGTGTGCTGTGCTGTACTTAGCCACTCAATCATGTCCAACTCTTTGTGACCCCATGACTGTGGCCCGCCAGGCTCCTCTGTGCCTGGGATTCTCCAGGCAAGAATACTGGAGTGGGTTGCCATGTCCTCCTCAGGGGATCTTCCCAACCCAGGGATCAAACCCAGGTCTCTCACACTGCAGGCAGATTCTTTACCATCTGAGCCACCAGGGAAGCCCACGAATGCTGGACTGGGTAGCCTATCCCTTCTTCAAGGGGATAGTCCCGATCCAGGAATCGAACTGGGGTCTTCTGCATTGCAGGCAGATTCTTTTCCAACTGAGCTACCAGGGAATCCCAGGGTGGCATTC
>SJXQ01007652.1:0-29260 GCA_006408695.1 Aepyceros melampus
TTTCCCTGGAGCCTTTTAAGCCTGCCTCCTTCCCATAAACTGCAAAACCTGCCCTTAAAGGGAAAGCACTGTGTTTTCTGTTACTCTTCCCGCAGGGCCGTTTATCACCAACTGGTATTATGAAAACAGAAGACGTTTTTCAACAACTGTAAATCCTGAAACTATATCTTCCAGGTCCTTGGCCAGGGGCCATTTCTCTGAGAGTCACTGGTCTGGAATCTTCCAAACTGAGTTGCTTCACACCCTACTTCTCCCCCACCGCTACTTTCTATCCCCTTAGCAAATACTTTCCAAGATGCCTATTCACATAAGAACTGTAATTCTGAGATCTCACCCATTTATGTCCACTTGCTAGTTGTCTGGCAGCAGGTACATCACTACTCAGAGATAACAGCATCAACCTCTCCAGAATGGATGAATAAACCTCCTTTATTCACTCATTCCACCTGTGTCAAATGAGCACCTATTCCATTTGGGCCCTGGGCTAGGTGCTGGGAAGACCTCAGGTAGAAAGACAGATGCTTTCCTTCCTGTCATGAAATTTGCCTCCCAACTAGGGACCCAAACAGTAAACCAATAAATACACAAATGGTGATGTGTCCATGTAAGGAACGTGGTACAAGGAGAGAGAATACATGGATTCTTACTTGGGTTGGAAGGTCAAGGAAGGCCATTCAGAAAGGGACACAAAAGCATAACCTGAAGGATATTTAAGCCGGATAAAAGTTGCTGGGCAAAAATCCTGAATTGGGAAGGCTTCATATGTTTTAGAAAGGAGTTTGGAGAAGTAACCAGGGGAGCATTGGTGGTGTACATTCTATGGATTTGGACAAATTTATTACTGACGTCTATCTATCATTATACTATCAAACAGAGTATTTTCACCACCCCCCGAAGTCTCTGTGTTCTTCCTGCTCCTCCCTCCTCCTGACTTCTGGCAACCACTGATTTTTTTCTGTTTTTTGTCTGTCACCATACTTCTTCCTTTTCCACAATGGCATATAAATGGACTCATACAGCATTAGACTTTTGAAACTGACTTCTTTCACTTATTAATAATGCATTTAAGTTTCTTCCATGTCTTTTAGTGGACTTTTTCAGATATTTTAATGTATCCAAGTGTGGAGAAATGAAAGTCCCTCAGTCGTGTCTGACTCTTTGCTACCACGTGGACAATACAGTCTATGAAATCATCCAGGCTAGAATACTGGAGTGGGTGGCCTTTACCTTCTCCATGGAATCTTTCCAACCCAGGCATCAAACCCAGGTCTCCAGCACTGAAAGTGGACTCTTTAGCAGCTAAGCCACAAAGGAAGCCTAATGTATCCAAAGAGCTAAAGAAAACAATGTCTAAAATCTAAAGGAAAGATTCCACTCCAATAAGAGCTTGTAAGTCATCATTCCCACCCTCAGAAGAAAAAATATGAACAGATTAAAAATTAATGACCATTCTCTGCCACATCAGAGAATTGAGGTCATAGGAAAAATTGTAATCCCTGAACTGGAGAAAATGCTGATTCTCAAGATTACAGATTATAGTGAACACAGATCAGTACACCTGAGGCAGAAAATGCTGAACTCTAAAAACCTGGAACTTAAAAGGTAGCTTCAGTGAACTGCTGGTGACTGAGTGAGGCAACCACTGATTTTTTTCTGTTTTTTGTCTGTCTCCATACACACTTCTTCCTTTTCCACAATGGCATATAAATGGACTCATACAGCATGTAGCCTTTTGAACCTCGCTTCTTTCACTTAGTAATAATGCATTTAAGGTTCTTCCATGTCTTTTAGTGGACTTTTTTCAGATATTTTAATGTATCCAAGTGTGGAGAAATGATAGTCCTCAGTCGTGTCTGACTCTTTGCTACCATGTGGACAATACAGTCCATGAAAGCATCCAGGCTAGAATACTGGAGTGGGTGGCCTTTACCTTCTCCATGGAATATTTCCAACCCAGGGATCAAACCAAGGTCTCCAGCATTGAAGGTGTATTCTTTAGCAGCCAAGCCACAAAGGAAGCCCTAATGCATCCAAAGAGCTAAAGAAAACAATGTCTAAAATCTAAAGTAAAGATTCCACTCCAATAAGAGCTTGTAAGTCATCATTCCCACCCTCAGAAGAAAAAATATGAACATATTAAAAATCAATGACCATTCTTGGCCACATCACAGAATTGAGGTCATGGGACAAATTGTAATCCCTGAACTGGAGAAAGAGCTGATTCTCAAGATTACAGATTATACTGAACACAGATCAGCACACCTGAGGCAGAAAATGCTGAACTCTAAAAATCTGGATCTTAAAAGGTAGCTTCAGTGAATTGCTTATCCCTAGGATCCTCAACAGGTTTTCTTGGTAAAGATCAGAGAAAAATTGCCTCCTGTTTGACCAAAAAAGAGGGGAGAAGTAACCATTGGACACAAGCCAAGAGCGTTCTTCGTAACAAGGGTCTACCCAGCAAGGGAGAAGACTTCACCAGAGCTTTCTTGGACTTGGGGTAAGGGAAATTACCAAACTTCAAACCCCCTAGACATCACCTTCATAGAAGAGAAGAAAAAAAGCTGAGGGTTACTTGTGAAGGTCATAGTCCAAGGGTTCAGGGACACTAAACAACTGAGCCCAAACCATAACATTATAGAACGTGTCTTCTCAACCCAGACCTGACCAAACATCAACTAGCTCACCTTATACTGCAGCGGGTCACAGCTGAAAGAACGGAAGGCTCGGACTCTATTTAAGAAGGGGTTTCTATGGGAAACGAAAGTCGCCAGCAGACAAAAACTAAACACTTGTGGAAATTGAATCCTCTGATACGACAGATACAGAAAACTGTAAACACAGCATATATCTTGGACAGATAAAAAAAGATGTCACAGAAAGGCCTGTGTACTTCCAAATGCCTGATCATTTCTGGCTTTCAACAACAACAAACAAATACATAGCCTGATAAAAGGAAAGAAGAAATAGTCTGAAGTGACAAAGCAAGTGTTGGAAGCAGATTCAGGAATAGCAGAGATTATGGAACTATCAGATGGAGAAATTAAAATAGATATGATCACTATGCTAAGGGCTCTAGCGGAAAAGGTGGACACCTTTCAAGAACAGAGGGATAATGAAAACAGAGATAGAAACCCTTAGAATGAATATAAAGCAAATTGTATAATAAAAAACTGTAAAGAAATAAAGAACATATTTAATGGACCCATCAGATGACTGGAAAGGGCTGGGATTAGAATCAGAGAGTTTGAAGATATATCAGTAGAAAACCCCCAAACTGAAATGTAGAGAAAAAATTAATAAAACATGAAATAGAGTATCTTCCAATCATTGTGGGGCAATTACAAAAGGCATAACATATATAATGGGACTACACAAAGCAAAGAACGAGAAAAGAAACAGAGGAAGTATTTGAAGTAATAATAGCTGGGATTTTTCTAAAATTAATGAGAGCCGACACATCTAGGAAGTTCAGAGAACACCAAGCAATGTAAATGTCAAAAGGAAAACACACACACACACACACACACACCTAGGCATGTCATATTCAAACTTCAGGAAAGCAAACACAGAAAATCTTGAAAAAAGTAGAGATAAAACACCTTACCTAACATGTGTATTATCATATGTGAAACGGATCGCCAGTTCAGGTTCAATGCATGATACAGGTGCTCTGGGCTGGTGCACTGGAATGACTCAGAGGGATGTGATGTGGACGGAGTTGGTAAGGGGGTTCAGGATGGGAACACATGTATACCCGTGGTGTATTTATGTCAATATACAGCAAAACCAATATAATATTGTAATTAGCTTTCAAAATTAATTAATTAATTAATTAATTAATTAATTAATTAATTAATTAATTAATTAATTAAAAAAACTTACCTCGGAGGAACACAGGTGATCCCTGCAGGGAGTCTTGCTCTATATGCCAATCTGAGTCTTGCCAGAAGCCTGACGGAATGGCAAGGCCATTAGCCGCATCCACGGTTCAGTGAAGATACAGCAAGCCTTCTTGTTGAAGTGACCCAGACAGACATCCACACTGCATGAGGCTCTGCCCGCTGTAATGAGCATCCCTCGCCACACTCAGTAAGGGGAAGGGTGGTATCAGATTCGATGGCAGCTGTGCCCAATTCCTGCTTGTTTGCAGTTGACCGGGAGGAGCCATCAGGTGTGCTGATCAGGCCCATTTATGGTCCAGGACAGGAGTCCCCAACCCCTGGGATCTAATGCCAGATTATCTAAGTGGAGCTGATGTTATGATAATAAAAACAAATTGCACAGTAAATGTTAAGTGCTTGAATCATCCTGAAACCACCATGACCCCACCTCCTCATCTGTGGAAAAATTGTCTTCCATGAAACTGGTTCCTGATGCTAAAAATGTTGGCGATTAGTGATCCAGGAAGTATTTGTACCTGGACCCTCACAGGGCAAGTGGAAGCAGTGGCTCTTTGGGCGATGTGCTTGGGAGCCAAAGAGACACCCCTGAGAACCTTTCAGGTAGTTGTGAGACCCCATCTGCTCTGCACTTGTTCATTCCTGTATGTACCATTTCTATATAAGATTCCTGAACCAACTCCATCAGGTGAGTTGAGACATCTGCTTGGATCCATGCCACGATTGGAATTGATGGTCTTAAGATTACTTTAGGGGCTTCTCTGGTGGTCTGGTGGTTAAGAATCTGCCTTCCAATGCAGGGGACGCAGGTTTGATCTCTGGTCAGGGAGGTAAAACCCTACATGGCTCAGAGCTACTTAGCCACATGCGCTCACAGCTACAGAACCCGTGTGCCTTAATGAAGTATCCCACATGAAACAACGGAGATCACACGTGTCGCAACTAAGACCTGACATAGCCAAATAAATAAATGAATATTTTTTAAAAGATTACTTCACAGCCATGAATCAAGAATTTATGGTCTTAAGATTACTTTAGGGGCTTCTCTGGTGGTCGAGTGGTTAAGAATCCGCCTTCCAATGCAGGGGACACAGGTTTGATCTCTGGTCAGGGAACTAAGATCCTACATGGCTCAGAGCTACTTAGCCACATGTGCCCACAAGTACAGAGCCTGTGTGCCTTAATGAATTATCCCACATGAAGCAACGGAGATCCCACGTGTTGCAGCTAAGACCTGACATAGCCAAATTTTTTAAAAGATTACTTCACAGCCATGAATCATGTGCACAGTATCCACCAAGGGCCAATAAGAGGCCAGTAACTGTCCTGAGCTGACTAAGACACTGGGGCTCCCTGATTCATCTCCAGATTCACCAGCAAAGGTGAAATCCAGGGCCATCACCATGCAGACTCTAGTGGGACTCTGTGTCAGGTTCCTCATAATCTGCTTCCTGACCCCAGATTAGAGTTCCTTAGCGGGAATAGCCCATGAATCTCCCTTGAGGCCCCAGGATTGAGGGAGTAGACCCAGAGATGTCTTTGGGAAAGCCCTTGCCCAGATTGTCCAGAAGTCACTTGAATACCATTTTTATGTTCTTCTTTCCATTGGTCTGTGCTGTGCTGAGTTGCTCGGTCCGGCCCTTTCCGAGCCCCTCAGGCTCCTCTGTCCATGGGGATTCTCCAGGATAGAATACTGGAGTGGGTTGTCGTGCCCTCCTCCAGGGGATCTTCCCAACACGGGGATCAAACCCAGGTCTCCCACATTGAAGATGGATTCCTTACCATCTGAGCCACCAGGGAAGCCCATGAATATTGGCACGGGTGGCCTATCCCTTCTCCAGGTTATCTTCCCAAACTAGAAATCAGTCTTGGGTCTCCTGCATTGCAGGTGGATTTTTTACCAACTGAGCTACCAGGGAAGCCCCAACTTTTGCTACTTCTTCAGTAACTATTTTTTTCCTTCTGTGGCCAGGAAGAGGGGAGAATTCTGGTTTGGGGCCTGCTGTGGCAATAGAAGTTCATAGCAGTTGGACGATGGGCTTTGTGGGATTGAGGTAACTGAGCAGAACTGAGGCCAGTCTCCAGCATCAGCAGTATTCATAGCTCTGGAGCATGTGTGCTCATCAGTGAGGGGCCATGCAAATCCTCCTTCTTTCTTGGCTGCCTGGCATTGACCTTAGTGAGGGAGAACTCAAGACACATCGGTCCTTGTGGCACTGAGAAAATTCTCCCCACTTCTGGGAAGCAGTGGGCTCTTTTTGATTCCTCTACTTCTTTGTTCTGTCTGCTATATTAGTGTCTTCATCATCTTCATGGTAGCAATTTTTTATTGAACACCTACAGCTTGCCAGGTTTTCTTCTGAGTGCTCCACGTGAATCTCTTCATCTTCTTTTCAGCTCTATGAACTCACTACTATTAAGATCCCATTGTATGGATGAGACTCAGAAAGCTGAACAAATCTGTTCAAAATCACCGAGCCAGTCCGTGGCAGAGCTCTGATTTGATTCTGAGTCCAGTTTGTCTTCTTCCTATGAAGTCAGCTGCCTCTCACACTTCCTCCTCCCCACCCACGTGCCTCTCCCTCTCCAGGTTGTCTCAGCGGCATAGTCTCTGTGTGAGTCCTGGGTTTGTGTGCTCTCCTCCAGACTTAGCCAAGCACTTCCCTTTCTTTGTTGGGACTGAGGCATTGTCTTAAAAGGAGAAACCAACCACTCCATATATAAACACCATGGTTAAGGGCAGGGGCTCCAAACCTTGGAGATTTCATAGACTAGTAATATTAGTATTGATCATGGCATCTGGTCCCATCACTTCATGGCAAATAGATGGAGAAACCTTGGAAACAGTGTCAGACTTTATTGTGGGGGGCTCCAAAATCACTGCAGATGGTGACTGCAGCCATGAAATTAAAAGACGCTTACTCCTTGGAAGGAAAGTTATGACCAACCTAGATAGCATATTCAAAAGCAGAGACATTACTTTGCCAACAAAGGTCCGTCTAGTCAAGGCTATGGTTTTTCCAGTGGTCATGTATGGATGTGAGAGTTGGACTGTAAGGAAACTGAGTGCCAAAGAATTGATGTTTTTGAACTGTGATGTTGGAGAAGACTCTTGAGAGTCCCCTGGACTGCAAGGAGATCCAACCAGTCAATCCTAAAGGAGATCAGGCCTGGATGTTCATTGGAACGACTGATGCTAAAGCTGAAACTCCAATACTTGGGCCACCTCATGTGAAGAGTTGACTCATTGGAAAAGACTCTGATGCTGGGAGGGATTGGGGGCAGGAGGAGAATGGGACGACAGAAGATGAGATGGCTGGATGGCATCACCGACTTGATGGATGTGAGTTTGAGTGAACTCCGGGAGTTGGTGATGTACAGGGAGGCATGGCATCCTGCAATTCATGGGGTCGCAAAGAGTTGGACAGGACTAAGTGAATGAACTGAACTGAACTGAATATTAGTAAAATAAAACTGGGTTTGGACAGAGGTCATAATCTTTTCATTTTACCAGTTAAGACCTTGTCATACTCCTCCTATTACTAATATTAATAACAGAAATTATATCTAAAGCTTATAGAGAAAGATTACCATGTACCATATACTATTCTCAATCTTTCAATGAATTACCTGATTTAATCCTCACAAAAATCATATTCAGTAGGCATTGTCGTTTTCCCCATTTTGGAGACAAGGAAATTGACAAAAAGAAAGGTTTTGTAAATTACTCCTGACTCTGCTGAAAACCATTATAATTTATTGTCTCTCATCTGTGTTTGATAAAAGATATTTTTAAAAGAAACCATCAAAGGACTTCCCTGGTGGTCCGGTGGTTAAGACTCCGCACTTCCACTGCAGGGGGCATGGGTTTAATTCCTTGTTGGGGAGCTAAGATCGTGAGTGCCACAGGGTGTGGAAAAAAAAAATTAACCATCAAGCACAGCCAGAGGCCCTGATCTCAGAATTTAGAAAAAACCAACTGAAAGCACGGACGGTTCAGGGTTTGTCTTGGGTAAAGCAAATGCTATCTCTCTCTCTCTTTTGCAATTTAATGTGAAAGTACTAATATGTGCTTTGGAAGTGAATGTCTAGCTAAATACTGAGACCTTAACCCAGTGACTGGCACATAAGAATACAGTACATACTAGCTGCGACATTTAACATGGTAATTCCTTATGGCACAACCCTGCAAACTAACCTCTTGCTGGGAGGAAACTGAGTAAGGCAACTATAGACTCTTCCTGTTACTGAGGTCAGGTAAGTTTCTGTAACTGACAACACCCTCCTTCCCTCAATGGCCTCCAATTTCTCCTCCTTGAATGAACTGAAGCAGAGGAGTTTTACTTCCCATTGGTTGATATTGTTGTTGCCATCAGTTCTGTTCAATTGCTCAGTCGTGTCTGACTCGTTGCAATTCATGTACTGCAGTAAACCAGGCTTCCCTGTCCATCAGCAACTCCCGGGGCTTGCTCAAATTCATGTCCATCAAGTCAGTGATGTCCCCTTCTCCTCCTTCCTTCAATCTTTCCCAGCATCAGGGTCTTTCCAATGAGTCAATTCTTCCCATCAGGTGGCCAAAGTATAGGAGCTTCAGCTTCAGCATCAGTCCTTCCAATGAATATTCAGGACTGATTTCCTTTAAGATTGACTGGTTTGACCTCTTTGCTGTCCAAGTGATTCTCAAGAGTCTTCTTAAACACCACAGTTCAAAAGCATCAATGCTTTGGTGCTCAGCTTTCTTTACAGGCCAACTCACACATCCATATATGACTACTGGAAAAACCAGAGCTTTGACTAGATGGGCCTTTGCCAGCAAAGTAATATCTCTGCTTTTTAATATGCTGTCTAGGCTTGTCATAGCTTTTCTTCCAAGGAGCAAGCGTCTTTTACTTTCATGGCTGCAGTCACCATCTGCAGTGATTTTGGAGCCCCAAAATATAAGTCTGTTACTGTTTCCATTGTTTCCCCATCTATTTGCCATGAAGTGATGGCATGGTCTTCCTTGTTTGAGAGTGGAATTTTAAGCCAGCATTTTCACTCTTCTCTTTCATTTTCATCAAGAGGCTCTTTAGTTCCTCTTCACTTTCAGCCATTGGGGTGTGTCATCTGCATATCTGAGGTTATTGATATGTCTCCTGGAAATCTTGATTCCAGCTTGTGATTCATCCAGCCTCGCATTTCGCATGATGTACTCTGCATATAAGTGAAATAAACAGGGTGACAGTCTACTCCTTTCCCAATTTGGAACCAGTTCATTGTTCCATGTCTGGTTCTAACTGTTGCTTCTTGATCTGCCTACAGATGTCTCAGGAGGCGGGTAAGGTGGTCTGATATTCCCACCTCTTGAAGAATTTTCCACAGTTTGATGTGATCCACACAGTCAGAGGCTTTGGCATAGCCAATAAGGCAGAAGTAGATGTTTGTCTGGAATCCTCTTGCTTTTTCTATGATCCCATGGATGTTGGCAATTTGATCTCTAGTTCCTCTGCCTTTTCTAAATCCAGCTTGAACATCTGGAAGTTCTCAGCATACTGTTGAAGCCTAACTTGGGGAATTTTGAGAAATACATTGCTAGCATGTGAGATGAGTGCAATTGAGTGGTAGTTGGAACATCCTTTTGCATTGCCTTTCTTTGAGATTGGAATGAAAACTGACCTGTTCCAGTCCTGTGACCACTGCTGAGATTTTCAAATTTGCTGGCGCATTGAGTGCACCACTTTCATAGCATCATCTTCAGGATTTGAAATAGCTCAGCTGTTGCCATAGCAGTGCTCAAATTTTCCTTCTGAAAACCCTGGGGAACAGGGACTCATAAACTTCTTCTGAGGCTTCTGCTGCAGCTGCTTGCAGGTTGGATGGCCACTCAGGTATTTATTTATTTTTCATTGAAGGATAATTGCTTTACAGTATTCTGTTGGTTTCTGCCCAACATCAACATGAATCAGCCATAGGTGGACCTATGTCCCCTCCCTCTTGAATCTCCCTCCTACCCTCCTCCCCATTCCACCCCTCTAGGTTGTTACAATGCCCCTGCTTGAGTTCCCTGAGTCATACAGAAAATTCCCAATGGCTATCTATTTTACATATAGTAATATATGGTTCCATGTTCCTCTCTCTATGCTCATGCCTTCCACTAAGGTACTGAAGGTTAGTAAGGGAGGGCTCCTCAAAAGTCATCTGCAGTGGTTCTCCCCATTCATCACCCAGACCCCAAACTTCACCAGGCTCTTGACCTTACACAACCATTCTGCCGAACAGCCTCTCATCAGGAAGGTAAAGGGAGAAAAGGAACTAGGAAAGGACAGGGTGTGCTGTTGTGCTAAGTCAATTCAGTCGTGTCCAACTCTCTGTGACCCCATGGACTGTAGCCCAGCAGACTCCTCTGTCCATGGAATTCTCCAGGCAAGAATACTGGAGTGGGTTGCCATGCCTTCCTCCAAGGGATCTTCCTGAGCCAGGGATAGAACCCCAGTCTCTTATGTCTCTGGGAGAGTTCTTTACCCCTAGCACCACCTGGGAAAGGCCCTTAGGAGAGAGGATCAAGAATGATTTCTCCCACTCATATGTGAGAATAAAATCCCATCCTTTTCCTTCTCATGTTGGACCACGGGGCTCCATGAGGGAGTTCTATATAGGACCTTTCCATAAATAAACACCCTGCCTCATTGGCTTGGCCTTAGACATCTTGGATTTGGCTCCAAGTCAATTCATCAAAACCATCCTTTTACCAAAAGTCAAGACACAATGACCAAATGAACAACTGGGTCATTCTTTGAAAGATTAAGTTACTATATGTAACTAATATGTAACTAATGTAACTATATGTGTAACTATATGTAACTAATGTGCCAGAGCTTACCAAACTTACTTACCAAAATCTTTATTGTTGTTTTATGTATTTATTTCAACTTGTTGTTACTTAACATACAAAAATGCATATATTTAATGTATATAGTTTGACAAGTTTGGATATATATATAAAACCATGATACCATCACAATGTTATTTAAGAGAAGAAATAATCTGTTTTTTTAAAATATTCTATTTATTTATTCTTCCGCACTGGGGCTTTGTTGTGGCAGGAGAGATCTTCCATCTTCATTGCAGTATATGGGCTCTTTAGTTGCAGCATGTGAACTCTTATTGCTATGTGTGGCATCCAGCTCCTTGACCAGTGTTCCAACCCAGGCCCCCAGCATTGGGAGTGCAGAGTCCCAGCCACTGAACCACCAGAGAAGTCCCAATGCTGTTATTTTTAAATCCAGAGTTTAATGAGGTTTTCTTTGGGCAAATTGGCATGGCCAAGGTCTGGAGAGAGCCAGTTCCATAAGGTTCTGTGCCTGGCTGCTCCCCCTCCCCATTCTTTAGTCCCTCCTTCCTCTGGGATAGGCAACTGAAGAAAACTCTTCCTCTGCCAGCAAATGATCCCCTCCTCCACCCCAGCCCCCAGCTACAAGGGGAACTTGGCTGATGGCCTTCTCCTTCTCACATACCCTTTCCTGGGTGGTTTCTACCTGGGAATTCCATTTGAAGAAGAAAGGCAAGGTCTTCCTGCTTCTCTTAAATAATGTGATTATCCTGCATCAGTGCTCAGGGACAACTCCTGGCTTCAGGCAGCACTCAACCAAGAGCCTTCTTTGCAGAACCTGGAACCCAGGTTCTCCCCAGGATGTTGAAGGTGACAAAATATATCTGAAGGCCACATGATCAACTCTGAGCTGGGGAAGGAGGGCTAAGTTTTCCACCTCTGGGACAGGGGAGGGAGAGGGGAAAAGTCTCATACTGGCCTAGACAGAGTTTCCCCTTGCATTTCCTCTACAGAGCCAGGAACTCCCCCTGCTGCTAAAGTGGTTTCTATCTGTGCCCCCATCCCACCCCGCATATCCTCTGCAAAAAAAGGCAGTGAACAGAACTGGGAGAGAACCAGATGAACACCCAGCTCCCTCTCCTCCATAAAGCCCTATGAGCAGCCCCTGTAGAAGTGGCCCTTGGGGTCCTTGCCTCTGACCTCATCACCATAAATGTGGCTCAGGCCTGCCTTGGAACACACTCTCCTCCCTTGGAGACTCAAGCCACCCGTCTTGCACATCTAGGTGGTCCCAATGGTGCAGGGTCAAGGGAGCATGGGTGTTGGAGATGAGGGTGGAAGAGAATGGATGGGTCTCGTACACCCCTCCTGGGTATCTGGGAAACTTCAGAGATGTGTGTGGCCTACTGATGGTGACTGTGGCTCAGCAGTTTCCATCAGCTACACTAACCCCATGTGACACACAGAACACATATGGAGAGAATTCACAACTTTATTGAAAACACAGAAAACGTGCCCTAAAATAGTGGGTCAATGACTTGGCACGTGTATGTAACACACTTGGCAAGCACTTGGCAGGCCCTGTGTGCTTGATGGTAAGGTATCAGAACTTCAGTCTGGCTCAAAGGCATTTTCGACAAAGCTGTCACGGAGACCATTCAAGAGGAAACAGGGCTACAGAAAGGCCACCCGTGGTAGGGGACCAGGCAAGGCCATGTGAGGGCAGCCGGAGTGAATGGAGGGTAGAAGAATACAGGGCAGAGGAGGCAGAAACAGAGGGGGTAAGGGCAGCATGGGCATCAGGGGCGGCCTGGGGGGCATGGGCAGTAAGGGCATCAGCTCCAGGAGTATCGGCTCCAGAAGGATCCAGACCCAAATTGGCTCCTGAGTGAGGATGGTGTTGCAGGGTCCACCCCAGTTGCTGACCACACGGTGGGCCGGGAGCAGAGGCGGCACATCTCTGAACCTCAGTGCTCTCTGATATTTCCTCCACTTGGCCCTTCTATGCTTAAACCACACCTCCAATCAGAGAGAAACGGGGACTGGGTTAGTACATGGACCAGTTAATGTCAGACAGGAAAAAACAGAGCAGGGAAATCTTGGTGATTTGAAAATGAGAAACTACACCAGGAGAAGAAGCTATTTCCTTCTGGTTTAAAGTTTTTAGGACATTTACTTAAAGGCTGTCCCATCAGCGCCCCCACCCTCAACCCCCAGCAAGTGAGCACTGATGATGTACCTGGCTCTGGATTGGGTTATGGCCTTGTCTCTCCTCCCACCTATTACTATTCCTGCCACTACCCCCACTCACTGGGCAGGTGCACCTTCGTGATGGGGGAAGTTGAGCACACGATAAAGTGGGTGCCTTTTAAAATCATATGAGAGGAACGGGACCCATTTTGAATGACCCATCTTTGGTGCACAGTAAATAATCAATAGGCACGGGCTGGATTTGTAAATAAAAGCTGTCCTCAGGGACCGCTGGGACGGTTATAGAGATGGAGCTGGTGTTGCCAGTGAGGTTTGGTCGTGGGGGCCCAGGGACTCTGTGGCTCATCTGCTGACACCAGTGGAGTTGAAGCCCTGGACACTGCCTTAGTACTAGACTGCAGATCGAGAGGTTTAGACTGCTGCTGCTGCTGCTGCTGCTGCTTAGTGGCTTCGGTCCTGTCCGACTCTGGGTGACCCTATGGACTGCAGCCTGCCAGGCTCCTCTGTCCATGGAAGAAACTCAGCCCAAATTGACTAACATTCTTAAAGTCTTGGCCAGCCAAGAGATGGTGGGGAGGATGCAACCACTGTTGCCTTTCTCAGCTCTGCATTCTCCACCCTACCCCACCCTCCAAATTTGCCCAGGTTCATGACCCAGTCAGCTCCCTCTGCTCTGGGTGTGGCTGCAGGACCTTGGACCAGAGTCTCTGGTGCCCAGCATAGCCCTGCTCTCTAGGCACTGCCACTCAACCAGGAGAGCCTCATTGTCCCCTCATGATTAAGGCAAGAGCATGCAACCTGCATATTAGGAAGAGAATTGACAAACACATGGGTCAGGATTCACAAAATGGCTCCTTCCGAAATATAAGCCAACTTTAAACAACTGAAAGAAAAACCTGTGCTGTGGGTGCCACTGCTCCCTCAGCATCCCAGTTATTGGAATTATATCACATTTAATATTTTTGGATGTTTTCACTCTGCAAATTTTACATGAAACCAAAGGCCTCCTCTCTCCATCTCCTACCTCATTTTTCCTCTCTCATCTTAGTATCTGGGCCCTTCTGATGCATGAATATGTAGTCTTAAGGAGCCACATTAATAGAGCTCATTTTGGAGGCGAGGATAGTGTACCAAGGACCAAATCTGCATAAAGATAAGCAAAATGCAAAACTGGCTAACTGAAGTGCTGGGGCTACTACTTCCATATTCCCAGTACTGCTTTCACAGAGTAACTCTTGCTGTATGTGAAAACAAGGGGAGGTGTCCATTAAACATTTCTTTGGGAAATTCGTGCCATAGAATTTGGAAATAGATGGGAACCTTCTCTTTTTTCCCTTATTTGTTTCCTGTGCGTCCTTTTCCCTTCAGAACTCCACTAAGAGACCACTATGTAAATCCAGGAGAAGCATTGGTTTTCTTTCCCAGTGAGCTTGCTTTGCCTTCATGAGAGAGCAGAGGCCCGGGCCTCCCAAGCCCTGGCCAGACCTGACTGTGAGCCCAGCCCCTGGCCTTAGGCTCCCAGCCTTGCTTTCCAGACCCCCTACCCCAACCCCGACCAGGTCTGCAGCCCGCATCCATCACTGCCCTCACACAGGGGCTCTGCAGCAAAGTGAATAATAAAACCTTCCTGATTTTTCTTCCTTCCTTTCTTAATTTTCTACTTAAAAAAATATTCCCTTGATACAACTTACTCTGTTCTAAGAACAAACATTCAGTTTCTGTGCCTGGAGGTACCAAGTAGTCATTACCATCTAAGTAAATGGGCAAGCACTTCAAATTAACACAAGTAAGCTACTGGCTGAGAGCCATGGACCATGGACCATCAAAGAGAAATTCTTCAAAACCAATCCCTGAAAATAGTATGAAAAGGGCAGAAAAAAATCCTTAGACATTAGAAATTGCTCAAAATAATATTCACTCATACATCTGGTAGTTTCGTAATGTTGCATATGTGCAGTATCTCCAATAAATATATTAATAGCGTCCAATTTTCTCAAACTCACCTTTCTAGGTCGGTGGAAACTTACTCAACTTTTATATATATATATATATATATTTAGACAAATTCCTAAGGGTTGAAAACCTTTCCTTCATCTCCATCATAATGCACAACCTACTATGTTAGCAATGTTTTCAGGCTGCACTTCAAACAATTTCAGAAAATTAAAATTTACAGCTGAAACTCTACACTGTTGTGAGTGTGAGTATGTGTTGCTCAGTTGTGTCTGACTCTTTGCAACCCAACAGAGCCTGCCAGGCTCCTCTGTCCATGGTATTTTCCAGGCAAGAATACTGAATCAGGTTGCCATTTCCTACTCCAGGAGGTCTTTCCTAAAATAGAGATGGACCCCGCGTCTCTTGTGTCTCCTGCGTTGCTCTACCAAACACACAAAAACAAGAACAGGAGGATCCGGCACTAGGAATTTTAAATTATGCCCCTCCCCATCAGTCTCAGCTAAACTAAACGTACATTTGTTGCTCATATATTGCATCCTGAGGTGAATTATTCCCTTACCCAAATGCCTGAATACTTGAAAATTCACGATGCCTGGCTTAAATATTTTAAATAATTTAGTATACTTGGACCCCCTTGTGTGCTTAGTTGCTCAGTCATGTCCGAGTCTTTGTGACCCCATGGACTATAGCCCACCAGGGTCCTCTGTTCATGGGGATTCTCCAGGCAAGAATAGTGGAGTGAGTTTCCACTCAAGGGGTGCTGCTGCTAAGTCGCTTCAGTCGTGTCTGACTCTGTGCGACCCCATAGATGGCAGCCCACCAAGCTTCCCCGTCCCTGGGATTCTCCAGGCAAGAACACTGGAGTGGGTTGCCATTTCCTTCTCAAGAAGGGAGAGGGGACTTCGAGCCAGCCAGGAGGGGTGGACCCCCTTAAAACCCAGCTATTTGGTGCATTAATTTGAATAATTCCCAAGTCAGACTCAGTCCCAACATGAGTCCACAGAAAATTGCCCCCTAAAGGATATCAGTGTTAGAAGGAGTTTACTTTACTGAAGAGGTATATATTCTGGCCCCAAAGTCCCAGAAGTTCCAATCTTATTTCTCAAACATAGTGAAGGCTACAAAAACAAACCAATGTGAGAATGTCCTGTTCCAGTTCCTGGAATGGGTTTTAGAATGGCTATTACGCCAAAGTGCTTTTTTCCAGTTTACTCACCTGCATTCTATCTTCAGTCACTCCCATGCGTCTTGCAAGCTCCTGTCTAAAGGGGAATAATTCAAATATTCAGCATTTGACATTATGCATGAAATGAAATATATGTTGTACATCTCTCACTATTTAAAATATTTACTCAGAAAGTAGCCAAGATAACAGCATAAGAAAACTCTGAGCTTACTTCCTCCCTTGGGCACACCAAAATTATAACTATATACAGAGAAGCTATTGATGAGAATGACCTGAAAGATGAGCAGACAAGATCTTCTACAACTACAGATATAAAGAAGGAGACACGATAAGATGGGCAGGAAGGGTGGAGAAGGGATATAGTCAAGACTCACACCCACAGGTCGGCAACCCATATGTGCTGGGCTTAGTTGCTCAGCTGTGTCCCACTCTTTGGGATGCCATGGACTGTAGCCGACCAGGCTTCTCTGTCCATGGTGATTCTCCAGGCAAGAAAACTGGAGTGGATTGCCAAGCCCTCCTCCAGGGGATCTTCCCAACCCAGGAGTTGAACCCAGGTCTCCTGCATTGCAGGTGGATTCTTAACCATCTGAGCCACCAGGCAACCGATATACAGGAGGATAATTATAACTGAAGAGATTCACCACAAGAAGCAAGGGGTCTAAGCACACTAGATTTCCTAGCCTGGGTTCCTGAATTGGGAAGATAAGCTCTCAGAACATTTGGCTTTGAAGGCTAACAGGGATTCCTTTCAGGAGACCCAGGAGCTATGAGAAATTGAGACTCCACTCTGAAAGGGTGAACCCAAAATCTTACATGCTCCAGGACCCAGGACAGAAGCGGTGATTTGAAAGGAGCCTCGGTCAGACCTACCTGTTGATCTGGAGAATCTCCTCAAAAGGCAGGAGACAACTATAGCTCACCCTGGGGACACAGATGCTGGCAGCAGCCATTTTAAGGTGCTCGTTGGACCGTGAGGACTCTGCTGCTGGCAAGGGCCATTTTGAAATCCTCCCTCTAGATGATTAGTACTGTGACCCAGCCCTCCCACCAGTCTATTGGCACTAATCCTGGCACACCCCAAACCAAGCAGCTAGCCAGGCAGGGACACAGATCACTCACCAACAACTCATTTGCCATAGGAGCTTCTGAGACCCCATTGCCCCAAGAACCACACTTGCCCACCAGAGGTCCCAGGACCCAGCCCCAAACACCGGTGGGCCAGCAGCCTATGCACTAGGCAATGCCTGGTAACCAGCAGACCAGGGGTCCACCCATGGTAGGCAGCCCACCACAATAGAAGGGCTCATGCAGCCCATACAGAAAGCACTCCTGGAGTGTACAGCTCTGATGACCAGAGGAAGTGACACAGTATAGTTAATGTGATCAAAGGGGAAAAGCCTACAACAAAGAATACTCTACCTGGAAAAGTTATCATTCAGAGTTGAAGAAGAGATAAAGACTTTTAGAGACAAGCAAAAGCTAAGTGTTCAACACCACAACACATGCTTTACAAGAAATGTTAAAGGAACTTCTCTAAGTGAAAAAGAAAAGGCTATTAACACAAATAAGAAATGAATAAAAAGTAAAGTTATAAGCTTTTACACAGCAAAGGAAGCCATAAAGAAAACAGAAGTCCATAGGTTTATGAAATAGAAGAAAGTATTCGTGAATGATGCAATCAACATGAGCTTAATTTTCAAAATATGCAAACAGCTCATACAACTCAATAACAACAACAAAAAACAATCCAATCAAAAAATGAGAAGACCTAAATTAACATTTCTCCAAAGAAGACATGTGTGCGTGTGTGGGCACATATGTGCTCTATCGTGTTCGACTCATTGTGAGTGTATGGGACTGTAGCCTGTCAGGCTTCTCTGTGCATGGAATTTAAAAGACAAGAATCCATGGGGTCACAAAGAGTTGGACACAAATGTGCACACACACACACACGTCTTCTTTGGAGAAATCTCTGTTTTGGTCTTCTGCCCATTTTTTGATTGGGTTGGGTTTTTGTTGCTGTTGTTATTAAGTTGTATGAGCTATTTATGTATTTTGGAAATTATGCCCATACATTTTTTCAAAGAAGTCATATAGATGGCCATCAGGCACATGAAAAGATTCTCAACACTGTCATCCCACATCTGGGCATATACCTAGAAAAGAGCAAAATTCTAATTAGAAAAGATACACATACACCAATGTTCATAATTGCACTGTTTACAATAGCTAAAACATGGAAGCACTCTAAGTGTTCATCAACAGATGAATGGATAAAGATATGGTATGTATATACAATGGAATATTACTCAGCCATAAAAAGAATGAAATTCTGCCACTTGTAACTATGTGGGTGCACCTGGATAGTATTAGGCAAAGTGAATTAATTCCAACAACGACAAACATTATAGGATATCACTTACATGCAGAATCAAAAAACAGTACAAATGAACTTTTTTACAAAACAGAAACAGATTCACAGAGGTATAAAACAAATTTATGGTTACTGAGGAGGGGGAATAAATTGGGAGTATGGGATTAACAGATGCACACTACCATATATAAAATAGATAAACAACAAGGATTTACTGTATAGCACAGGGAAGGTTATTCAATATCTTATAATAAATTGTAATGGAAAAGAATTTGGAAGAGAATACATATACATATGTATATGTAAGTATAACCAAATACACTAGCTATATAAACCTCATGGTAACCACAAATCAAAAATCTGTAACAGACACACATACAATAAAAGAAAAAGGAATCCAAACACAACACTAAAGAAAGCCATAAAATCACAAAGGAAGAGAGCAAAGAAGAAGAAAAGAACAAAAAGAAAAGAATTAACAAAATGGCAGTAAATATATACCTACCAATAATTACTTTAAATATAAATGGAATAAATGCTTCAATTAAAAGACACAGAGTGGCTGACTGGACACAGAAACAAATCCCACATACATGCTGCCTACTGGAGTCTCCCTTCAGATCTAAATACTTAGACAAAAAGTGAGAGGATGGAAAAAGGTATCCCATGCAAATGTAAATCAAAAGAAAGCTGGGTCAGCAACATCTGTATCAGATAAACTAGTCTTTCAAACAGAGACCATAACAAGAGACAGACATTACATAACAAACATAGAATCAACCAAGAAGATGTAACAACTGTAAAATATATAGGTGCCCAACATAAGAGCATCTAAAATACATACAGTACATACTAACAAACATAAAGGAGAAACTGACAGTAAACATGATATTCAGGACTTTGACACCCCACTTACATCAACGGACAGATCATCCAGACAGAAAATCAATAAGGAAACACTGACCTCAAATGACATATTAGACTTAATGGACTGATAAGAGCATCCCATCCAAAAGCAGCAGAATACATGTCGACATTAATGTCGACATTTTAGGAATCAGTGAACTAAGGTGGACTGGAATGGGTGAATTTAGCTTGGATGACCATTATATCTACTACCATGAGCAGGAATCCCTTAAAAGAAATGGAGTAGCCATCGTAGTCAACAAAAGAGTCTGAAATGAAGTACGTGGATGAAATCTCAAAAACGACAGAATGATCTCTCTTCATTTCCAAGGCAAACCATTCAATATCACAGTAATCCAAGTCTATGCCCCGACCAGTAATGCTGAAGAAAGTGAAGTTGAACAGTTCTATGAAGACCTACAAGACCTTCTAGAACTAACACCCCAAAAAAAGATGTCCTTTTCATTTTAGGGGACTGGAATGCAAAAGTAGAAAGTCAAGAGATACCTGGAGTAACAGGCAAATTTGGCCTTGGAGTACAGAATTAAGCAGGGCAAAGGCTAACAGAGTTTTGCCAAGAGAATGCACTGATCATAGCAAACACCCCCTTCCAACAACACAAAGGAAGACTCTACACATGGACATCACCAGATGGTCAATACCAAAATCAGACTGATTATATTCTTTGCAGCCGAAGATAGAGGAGTTCTATACAGTCAGCAAAAACAAGACTGGGAGCTGACTGTAGCACAAACCATAAACTCCTTATTGGCAAATCCAGAGTTAAATTGAAGAAAGTAGGGGAAAGCACTACACCATTCAGATATGACCTAAATTAAATCCCTTACAATTATACAGTGGAAGTGACAAATAGATTCAAGGGATTAGATCTGATAGCAGAGTGCCTGAAGATCTGTGGACAGAGGTTCGTGACATTGTACAGGAGGCAGGGATCAAGACCATCCCCAAGGAAAAAAATGAAAAAGGCAAAATGGTTGTCTGAGGAGGCCTTAGAAACAGCTATGAAAAGAAGAGAAGCAAAAGGCAAAGGAGAAAAGGAAAGATACCCATTTGAATGCAGAGTTCCAAAGAATGGCAAGGAGAGATAAGAAAGACTTCTTCAGCAATCAATGAAAAGAAATAGAGGATAACAATAGACTACAGCTCTCTTCAAGAAAATTAGAGGGGACGGTCCTAAGATGGCAGAGGAATAGGACAGGGAGACCACTTTCTCCCCAACAAATTCATCGAAAGAACATTTGAGTGCTGAGCAAATTCCACAGAACAACTTCTGAATGCTGACAGGCACCCAGAAAAGCAGCCCATTGTCTTTGAAAGGAGGTAGGACAAAATATAAAAGATGGAAAGAGAGACAAAAGAGGTAGGGATGGAGATCTGTCTGGGGAAGGGAGTCTTAAAAAAGAGAGGTTTCCCAACACCAGGAAATACTCTCTCCAGCGGGTCTGTGGCGAGCCTTGGAATCTCAGAGGGCAAAATAACCGGGAGGAAAAATAAATAAATAATTAAAACTCACAGATTATGTACCCAACAGCAACTCCCAGTGATGCAACAGCCCAGATGCTCGCATCTCCCACTAGCAAGCAGGGGAGGGACAGGGAGGAGTGGGCAGCATTGCTTAGGATAAGGACCATGCCTGAATGCCCTGAGGGCAATCTGAGGGAACTAGCTTGAGATAGCAACTCAGACTGTGGGATAGCTATCTCGCAATCCTGCAAAAAGCCCTAACCACAGCCAGGCACACTCACAGAACAAAGGACTGAGCAGAGCTAGCCGGCTGCAGGCCATCCCATCCCCCTGCTGGAGACAGGCAGGCAAGGGCAGCCAGAGCCAGAAGAGGGCAATCACAGCCACAGAGAGGCATCCTTTACCAAACTGCAAGGAGACTTCATTGCTAACCAGACTTCTTGGGATTCTGGACAGTTGACATCCGTCAGGAGGGTTGCAGCCAGAGATCAGCTTCCCAGAAGAGAGAAGGCGCTCCCGTTGTACACCCAGAAAATCCAGTGGCTGGGACGGCGGAGGGGATTAGTCGCAGCCTTCAACTGGGGTCAACTACTTGCACCAAGAACCTGGTCACCTGAGCTGCTCGGACCTGTGACAGGCGCAAAACACAGGCCCAAACAATCTGCACCTTTGCAGAGTACCTGAGAACCAGAACCTGAGCAGCTTAGACCTGGGAAGTGCATGCAAACCAGGGCCCGCATCAGACAGTTCCTGGCAGAGCAGCCTAGAGTTGAGCAGTGTAGACTCGGAAAGCACACATGCCGTGAGTGGAGCAAACCCAGTGTGGTTGAATCACTGTGAACACATGCCAGTGATATTTGTTTGCAGTGTTCCTCTCTCCCCAAAGCATGACTGAAGAAGCAAGCCGAAACAAAAAGTGACCACAACCACGCCCCTTGTGTCAGGGCAGAAATTAAACACTGAAGAGACCAGCAAACAGAAGAAGCTAACGTAGAGGGAACTGCTTTGGAAGTGGCAGGTGCAATAGATTGAAACCCTGTAGTTAGCACTGACTACATAGGAAGGGGCCTATAGACAGTGAGAAGTACAAGCCAGACCAAGAAACTATCTGAAAATGAACTGACCCCACACTGTCCACAACAGCTCCAGGGAAAGTCTTAGATATATTTTTACTATTATCATTTTTTAAATTAAAAAAATTTTTTTTTATTTTATTATTTTATTTTTTTGTTATTTTTAAGTCCCCATTACTCCCTTAATTTTCATTTTTATAACCTACTATTATTACCTTTCAAAAAAAGATCTTATTTTTATTATTTTTTTTATTTTACTTTATTTTACTTTACAATACTGTATTGGTTTTGCCATACATCAACATAAATCCACCATGGATGTACACGTGTTGCCAATCCTGAACCTCCCTCATACCTCCCTCCCCATACCATCTCTCTGAGTCTCCCAGTGCACCAGCCCCAAGCATCCTGTATCCTGCATCAAACCTAAACTGGTGATTCATTTCTTATATGATATTATACATGTTTCAATGCCATTCTCCCAAATCATCCCACCCTTGCCCTCTCCCACAGAGTCCAAAAGACTGTTCTATACATCTGTGTCTCTTTTGCTGTCTCCCATACAGGGTTATTGTTACCATCTTTCTAAATTCCATATATATGTGTTAGTATACTATACTGGTGTTTTTCTTTCTGTCTTACTTCACTCTGTATAATAGGCTCCAGTTTCATCCACTTCATTAGAACTGATTCAAATGTATTCTTTTTAATGGCTGAGTGATACCCCATTGTGTATATGTACCACAGCTTTCTTATCCATTTGTCTGCTGATGGACATCTAGGTTGCTTCCATGTCCTGGCTATTATAAACAGTGCTGCGATGAACATTGGGGTACACGTGTCTCTTTCAATTCTGGTTTCCTTGGTGTGTATGCCCAGCAGTGTGATTGCTGGGTCATTTCCTGGTGGTACAGAGGTTAAAGCATCTGCCTGCAATGTGGGAGACCTGAGTTTGATTGCTGGGTCAGGAAGATCCCCTGGAGAAGGAAATGGCAACCCAGTCCAGTATTCTTGCCTGGATAATCCCATGGATGGAGGAGCTTGGTGGGCTACAGTCCATGGGTCACAAAGAGTCGGACACGACTGAGTGACGTCACTTTCAAAGCAGTTCTATTTCCAGGTTTTAAGGAATCTCGACACTGTTGTTCATAGTGGCTGTACTAGTTTGCATTCCCACCAACAGTGTAAGAGGGTTCTCTTTTCTCCACACCCTCTCCAGCATTTATTGCTTGTAGACTTTTGGATCGCAGCCATTCTGACTGGTGTGAAATTGGTACCTCATTGTGGTTTTGATTTGCATTTCTCTGATAATGAGTGATGTTGAGCATCTTTTCATGTGTTTGTTAGCCATCTGTATGTCTTCTTTGGAGAAATGTCTCTTTAGTTCTTTGGCCCATTTTTTGATGAAAAGACCCTATTTTAAAAGCAAACTTCATATATATATATATATATATATATATAAAAAATAATTTCTGTGACTAGTTTTTCTTTTGTTTTGATTTTTGTTTTTTTGTTTTTGTTTTAATATTGTATTTTTGAGACTCTAACTTCTCAAGATTTTTAATCTTTGCTTTTTGGTATTTGTTATCAACTTTGTACCTTTAAGAACCCAATATTCAGTAGCCATTTTTACTTGGGAGTGAGATCACTGGCCTTATTGCTCTCGCCTTCTTTTGACTCCCCTTTTTCTCAACCAGGTCGCCTCTATCTCCCCCCTTTTCTTCTCAACCCAACTAGGTGAATCTCTTTTTGTGTTGCAGGCTGTGGAGAACACATAGAGAACTGATTCCTGGCTGGATCTGTCTCTCTCCTTTTGATTCCCCCTTTTATCCTCCTGGCCACCTCTGTGTCCTTCCTCCCTCTTCTCTTCTCTGTATAACTCCATGAACATCTCTGAGGGATCCAGACTGTGGAGAGCATATAGGGAAGTGATTACTGGATAGCTTGCTCTCTCCACTTTTGATTCCCCCTGTTCTCCTCCTGATAACCTCTATCTCCCTCCTGCCTCTTTTCTTCTCCTTTTAACTCTGTGTACCTCTCCAGGTGTCCCTCACTGTGGAGAAACTTTTCATCATTAACCTAGATGTTTTACCATTGGTGCTGTATAGATGGAGAAGTCTTGAAGCTACTGTAAGAATTAAGACAGAAAACCAGAGGCAGGAGGCTTAAGTCCAAATCCTGAGAACACCAGAGAACTCCTGGATCCAGGGAACATTAATCGATAGGAGCTATCAAATGCCTCCAACAGTTCAGTTCAGTTCAGTCGCTCAGTCATGTCTGACTCTTTGTGACCCTATCTACACTGAAACCAAGCACCACCCAAGGGCCAACAAGTTCCAGAGCAAGACATACCACTCAAATTCTCCAGCAAAACAGGAACATAACTTAAGCCTCAATATACAGGCTGCCCAAGTCACACGAAGCCCATGACATCTCAAAACTCATTACTGGACACTTCATTGCACTCCAGAGAGACGAAATCCAGCTCCACCCACCAGAACACCAACACAAGCTTCCCTAACCAGGGAACCTTGCCAAGCCACCCATCCAGCCCCACCCAAGTGAGGAGCCTCCACAATAAAGAGGAACCACCAACTGCCAGAATAAAGGCCATCCCATACACAGCAATATAAACAAGATGAAAAGGCAGAGAAATACCCAGCAAGTAAAGGAACAGGATAAATGCCCACCAAAAAAAACAAAAGAGGAAGAGATAGGGAAAGTACCTGATAAAGAATTCTGAATAATGATAGTGAAAATGATCCAAAATCTTGAAAACAAATTGGAGTTACAGACAAATAGCCTGGAGACATGGATAGAGAAGATGCAAGAAAGGTTTAACAAGGACCTAAAAGAGTCAATATATAATGAATAATGCAATAAATGAGATTAAAAAACACTCTGGAGGGAACCAACAGTAGAATAATGGAGGCAGAAGATACAATAAGTGAGGTAGAAGATAGAATGGTAGAAATAAATGAAACAGAGGAAAAAAGAAAAACGAATTAAAAGAAATGAGGACAACCTCAGAGACCTCTGGGAAAATGTTAAATGCCCTAATATTCAAGTCATAGGAGTCCGAGAAGAAGAAGACAAAAAGAGAGACCATGAGAAAATACTTGAGGAGATAATAGTTGAAAACTTCCCTAAAATGAGGAAGGATAATCACCCAAGTTCAAGAAACCCAGAGAGTCCCAAACAGGATAAACCAAAGGCGAAACACTCCAAGACAAATATTAATCAAATTAACAAAAATCAAACATAAAGAACAAATATTAAAAGCAGCAAGGGAAAAACAACAAATAACACACAAGGGGATTCCCATAATGATAACAGCTGATCATTCAATAGAAACACTTCAGGCCAGGAGGGAATGGCAGGACATACTTAAAGTGATGAAAGAAAATAGCCCACATCCCAGATTACTGTACCCAGCAAGGATCTCATTCAATATGAAGGAGAAATCAAAAGTTTTCAGTTCAGTTCATTTCAGTCGCTCAGTCGTGTCCAACTCTTTGCAACCACATGAATTGCAGCACGCCAAGCCTCCCTGTCCATCACCAACTCCCGGAGTTCACTCGAACTCAGGTCCATCGAGTCGGTGATGCCATCCAGCCATCTCATTCTCTGTTGTCCCCTTCTCCTCCTGCCCCCAATCCCTCCCAGCATCAGAGTCTTTTCCAATGAGTCAACTCTTCACATGAGGTGGCCAAAGGACTGGAGTTTCAGCTTTAGCATCATTCCTTCCAAAGAAATCCCAGGGTTGATCTCCTTCAGAATGGACTGGTTGGATCTCCTTGCAGTCCAAGGGACTCTCAAGAGTCTTCTCCAACACCACAGTTCAAAAGCATCAATTCTTCAGCGCTCAGCCTTCTTCACAGTCCAACTCTCACATCCATACATGACTACTGGAAAAACCATAGCATTGACGAGACAGACCTTTGTTGGCAAAGTAATGTCTCTGCTTTTGAATATGCTGTCTAGGTTGGTCATAACTCTCAAAAGCTTTACAGACAAGCAAAAGCTCAGAGAATTCAGCACTACCAAACCAGTTCTCCAACAAATGCTAAACGATCTTCTCTAGACAGGAAACACAGAAAGGGTGTATAAACTCGAACCCAAAACAATAAAGTAAATAGCAATGGGATCATACTTATCAATAATTACCTTAAATGTAAATGGGTTGAATGCCCCAACCAAAAGACAAAGACTGGCTGAATGGATACAAAAATAAGACCCCTATATATGTTGTATACAAGAGACCCATCTCAAAAAAAGAGACACATACAGACTGAAAGTGAAGGGCTGGAAAAAGATATTCCATGCAAAAAGAGACCAAAAGAAAGCAGGAGCAGCAATACTCATATCAGATAAAATAGACTTTAAAACAAAGGCTGTGAAAAGAGACGAAGAAGGACACCACATAATGATCAAAGGATCACTCCAAGAAGAAGATATAACAATCATAAATTATATGCACCCAACATAGGAGCACCACAATATGTAAGACAAATGCTAACAAGTATGAAAGGGGAAATTAACAATAACACAATAATAGTGGGAGACTTTAATACCCCACTCACATCTATGGATAGATCAACTAAACAGAAAATTAATAAGGAAACACAAACTTTAAATGATACAATAGACCAGTTAGGCCGAATTGATATCTATAGGACATTTCACCCCAAAACAATGAATTTCACCTTCTTCTCAAGCACACACAGAACCTTCTCCAGGATAGATCATGTCCTGGGCCATAAATCTAGCTGTGGTAAATTCAAGAAAATTGAAATCATTCCAAGCATCTTTTCTGACCACAATGCAGTAAGATTAGATCTCAATGACAGGAGAAAAACTATTAAAAATCCCAACATATGGAGGCTGAACAACACACTGCTGAATAACCAACAAATCACAGAAGAAATCAAAATATGCATAGAAACGAATTAAAATGAAAACACAACAACCCCAAACCTATCTGACACTGTAAAAGCAGTACTAAGGGGAAGGTTCATAGCAATACAGGCATACCTCAAGAAACAAGAAAAAGTCAAATAAATAACCGAACTCTACACCTAAAGCAACTTGAAAAGAAAGAAATTATCAACCCCAGGGTTAGTAGAAGGAAAGAAATCTTAAAAATTAAGACAGAAATCAATGCAAAAGAAACAAAAGAGAACATAGCAAAAATCAACAAAACCAAATGCTGGTTCTTTGAGAAGATATATAAAATTGACAAACCATTAGCCTAACTCATCAAGAAACAAAGGGAGAAAAATCAAATCAACGAAATTAGAAATGAAAATGGAGAGATCACAACAGACAACACAGAAATACAAAGGATCATAAGAGAGTATTATCAGCAACTATATGAAAATAAAAATGGACAGCTTGGAATAAATGAACAAATTCTTAGAAAAGCACAACTTTCCAAAACCGAACCAGGAAGAAATAGAAAATCTTAACAGACCCATCACAAGCACAGAAATTAAACTGTAACCAGAAATCTTCCAACAAACAAGACCCAGGACCAGACGGCTTTACAGCTGAATTCACCAAAAATTTAGAGAAGAGCTAACACCTATCCTACTCAAATTCTCCCAGAAAATTGCAGAGGAAGGTAAACTTCCAAACTCACTCTATGAGGCCACCATTACACTAATACCAAAACCTAACAAAGATGTCACAAAAAAAGAAAACTACAGGCCAATATCACTGATGAACATAGATGCAAAAATCCTTAACAAAATTCTAGCAATCAGAATCCAACAACACATTAAAAAGATCATACACCATGACCAAGTGGGCTTTATCCCAGGGATACAAGGATTCTTCAATAACCGTAAATCAATCAATGTAATACACCACAATAACAAGTTGAAAAATAAAAACCATATGAGTATCTCAATAGATGCAGAGAAAGCCTTTGACAAAATTCAATATCCATTTATGATAAAAACTCTCCAGAAAGCAGGAATAGAAGGAACATACCTCAACATAATAAAAGCTATATATGACAAACCCACAGCAAGCATTATCCTCAATGGTGAAAAATTGAAAGCATTTCCCCTAAAGTCAGGAACAAGTCAAGGGTGCCCACTCTCACCACTACTATTCAACATAGTTCTGGAAGTTTTGGCCACAGCAATCAGAGCAGAAAAAGAAATAAAAAGAATCCAGATTAGAAAAGAAGAAGTAAAACTTTCACTGTTTGCAGATGACATGATCCTCTACATAGAAACCCCTAAACACTCCACCAGAAAATTACTAGAGCTAATCAATGAATATAGTAAAGTTTCAGGATATAAAATTAGCACAGAGAAATCCTTTGCATTCCTATACACTAACAATGAAAAAACAGAAAGAGAAATTAAGGAAACAATTCCATTCACCATAGCAATGAAAAGAATAAAATACTTAGGAATATATCTACCTAAAGAAACAAAAGACCTATACATAGAAAACTATAAAACACTGGTGAAAGATATCAAAGAGGACACAAATAGATGGAGAATATACCATGCTCAAGGATCAGAAGACTCAATATAGTGAAAATGAGTATACTACCCAAAGCAGTCTATAGATTCAATGCAATCTCTATCAAGCTACCAATGGTATTTTTCAGATAACTAGAACAAATAATTTCACAATTTGTATGGAGATACAAAAAACCTCGAATAGTCAAAGCAATCTTGAGAAAGAAGAATGGAACTGGAGGAATCAACCTGCCTGACTTCAGGCTCTACTACAAAGCCACAGTCATCAAGACGGAATGGTACTGGCACAAAGACAGAAATATAGATCAATGGAACAAAACAGAAAGCTCAGAGATAAATCCAGGCGCCGATGGACACCTTATCTTTGACAAAGGAGGCAAGAATATACAATGGAGAAAAGACAATCTCTTTAACAAGCCGTGCTGGGAAAACTGGTCAATCACTTGTAAAAGAATGAAACTAGTAACACTTTTTTGTGTTCATACACAAAAATAAACTCAAAATGGATTAAAGATCTGAATATAAGACCAGAAACTATAAAACTCCTAGAGGAGTACATAGGCAAAACACATTCTGATATAAATCACAGCAGGATCCTCTATGATCCACCTCCCAGAATATTGGAAATAAAAGCAAAAATAAACAAATGGGACCTAATGAAAATTGAAAGCTTCTGCACAACAAAGGAAACTATAATCAAGGTGAAAAGACAGCCTTCAGAATGGGAGAAAATAATAGCAAACAAAGCAACGGACAAAGAATTAATCTCAAAAATATACAAGCAACTCCTTCAGCACAATTCAGAAAAATAAATGACCCAATCAAAAAGTGGGCCAAAGAACTAAACAGACATGTCTCC
>SJXQ01007653.1:0-58805 GCA_006408695.1 Aepyceros melampus
CACTCTTTGACATCTCATTTTAAAGTCTCACTTCCCATTTCTTAAACTGAGCAGGCCTCTTGATCAGCATTTCAGTCTCTCTTCTTTTCCTCTCCTGCAGCTATATTTTGTGTATACCAAACACTTACAGTTGTTAGCCATTAGTCAACTTTTGCTATTGATTATTTTTCCTTTGTTGCTTTTTTTCCTTTGAAAGCTTCATTCAGCACTCTGGCATTAAAAAAACTTGGCATGAATAAAAAAAACATAATTCTCCCTCTTTCTGACTCTGTGAGAAGCCAACACCAGAACAAGTTGCATACATCTTCTGTGGCTGAAATGACTTTTAAAACTTGTGGCTGTGCTCAGGGTACTGAAGAAGGATGTGCAGAGCACTGAAAGAGGGCCATTAGTCAGTAAGTAAACTTTCCTGCGCAGATATGCAGGGAGGAACTGGAACACTGAATTTTTGTCTTTATTGTTTCCTGTTTGCTGCCAACTACCAGTTACAAACTGGGTACAAATTTTTTAACCTTTGGGTAGCAGCACTCAATTTCATGCTCTCTAATTTATATGTAAACAAAGTTGCAAATTCATCTAATTATATTTCCCTCAAGTTTTTCCACATTATTATGGAAGGGATTGTTTTGCCTGCGATTTATTTCACTGTGGTTAACTCCTGACTTTCTGGAACATTCACAGCATTTCCCAAGAACTTACAACTTGTAACAATAACCACCTATTCTGCCTGATCTGAGCACCAAATTATAGCTTCCCAATCTGAGACTATTGCTTAGAGCTGAAAACAAAACCTTGAAGACCCTAAATCAAAATTTATAGCACCATTTGAAAAATAGTAATTAGTAGCACAATCTTCACCAAATAATAATAATAATAATGAGAAATGGGGAAGAATTAAGTAGAGGCAAATATGATTCTGAGAGGTATCTAGAAACCTCTTCTAGTAGAAAGGAGTTGAGAAATAAATTATTGCCTGCTGTATCAGTAAACAAAGGATCTAGCCACTACCTAACCACTGCTTCAAAGGTGAGCCCCAAGGGAAATCAGGAAGGAAACAAAGAATGTCTGCAATCTAGCAGTCATCAGACTGCATGGAGCCACTCCTGATTGGACTGTGTAGCCTAAGAAAACTCAGGATGTGAAAACACAGGATACTGGCCCCAGGTAGCTGAAGTGCATATCAAAGAAATGATTTCAGTTCATTTCAGTTCGGTTCATTTCAGTTCAGTTGCTCAGTCCTGTTTGGCTCTTTGCAACCCCATGGACTGCAGCACACCAGACTTCCTTCTCCATCACCAACAGCCAGAGCTTGCTCAAACTCATGTCCATTGAGTCGGTGATGCCATCCAACTATCTCATCCTCTGTCATCCCCTTCTCCCCTTCTCCCCCTGCCTTTAATCTTTACCAGCATCAGAGTCTTTTCAAATGAGTCAGTTCTTCCAATCAGGTGTCCAAAGTATTGGTGTTTCAGCTTCAGCATCAGTCTTCCCAATGTATATTCTGGACTAATTTCCTTTAGGATGGACTGATTGGATCTCCTTATAATCCAAGGGACTCTCAAGAGTCTTCTCCAACACCACAGTTCAAAAGTATCAATTTTTTTTGGCGCTCATCTTTCTTAATAGTCCAACTCTCAAATCCATACATGACTACTGGAAAAACCATAGTTTTGACTAGACAGGCTTTCATTGGCAACATAATGTCTCTGCTTTTTAATATGCTGTCTATGTTGGTCATAACTTTCCTTCCAAGGAGTAAGCATCTTTTAATTTCATGGCTGCAGTCACCATCTGCAGTGATTTTGGAGCCCCCCAGAATAAAATCTCTCACTGATTCCACTGTTTCCATCTATTTGCCATGAAGTGATGGGGCCAGAGGCCATGATCTTCGTTTTCTGAATGTTGAGCTTTAAGCCAACTTTTTCACTCTCCCTTTCAATTTCATAAATCCATACATGACTACTGGAAAAACCATAGTTTTGACTAGACAGGCTTTCATTGGCAACATAATGTCTCTGCTTTTTAATATGCTGTCTATGTTGGTCATAACTTTCCTTCCAAGGAGTAAGCATCTTTTAATTTCATGGCTGCAGTCACCATCTGCAGTGATTTTGGAGCCCCCCAGAATAAAATCTCTCACTGATTCCACTGTTTCCATCTATTTGCCATGAAGTGATGGGGCCAGAGGCCATGATCTTCGTTTTCTGAATGTTGAGCTTTAAGCCAACTTTTTCACTCTCCCTTTCAATTTCATCAAGAGGCTGTTTGTTTTTCTTTGCTTTCTGCCATAAAGATGGTGTCATCTGCATAAGTCAGGTTATTGATATTTCTCCCAGTAATCTTGATTCCAGCTTGTGCTTCATCCAACCTGGCATTTCATATGATGTACTCTGCATATAATTTAAATAAGCAGGGTGACAACATACAGCCTTGATGTATTCCTTTCTCAATTTGGAACCAGTCTGTTGTTCCATGTCTAGTTCTAACTGCTGCTTCTTGACCTGCATACAGATTTTTCAGGAGGCAGGTCAAGTGGTCTGGTATTCCCATCTCTTGAAGAGTTTTCCACAGTTTGTTGTGATCCACACAGTCAAAGGCTTTGGAATAGTCAATAAAGCATAAGTAGATGTGTTTCTACAACTCTCTTGCTTTTTTGATGATCCAACAGATGTTAGCAATTTGATCTCTGGTTCCTCTGCCCTTTCTAAATCCAGCTTGAATGTCTGGAAGTTCATGTTTCATGTCCTGTTGAAGCCTGGCTGGAGAATTTTGAGCATTACTCTGCTAGCATGTGAGATGAGTGCAATTGTGCGGTAGTTTGAACATTCTCTGGCATTGCCTTTCTTTGGGATTGGAACGAAAACTGACCTTTTTCAGTCCTGTGGCCACTGCTGAGTTTTCCAAATTTGCTGTTGTATTGAGTGCAGCATCATCTTTTAGGATTTGAAATAACTCCACTCGAATTCCATCATCTCCACTAGCTTTGTTTGTAGTGATACTTCCTAATGTCCGCTTGACTTTGCATTCCAGAATGTCTGGCTCTAGGTGAGTGATTACATCATCTTGGTTATCTGGGTCATGAAGGTTTTTTTTGTATAGTTCTTCTGTGTATTCTTGCCACCTTTTCTTAATATCTTCTGCTTCTGTCAGGTCCATACCATCTCTGTCCTTTATTGTCCCCATCTTTGCATGAAAACACAGGATACTGGCCCCAGATACTGGCCCTGAAGTGCATATCCAAGCAATGATTTCAGTGAACTAAAACTCTTTGCTCTTTCCATAGATAGAAAAAACTAAATTCCTTAACTTGAGATAGCTTAGTTTTCTTTTATTAATAATAATTTTCTGTTCCAACTTCCTGGTATCCTTGCAAAAACTGCTGTATATCCTGCCTTCCTCTTTGCCTCCTGGGAACAGTTATTTGAGATGCTGTCTTCTGGGCCTGAAGTCCTAAGAATGTCTGCCAAATAAAATGTAGCTGTCAACTTTTAGGTTGTGCATATTTTTCAGTCAATATGATTTTTATACTTTTCCCATCCCAAAGAGGAGACTGCTGTTTGCATACATGATGTGGGCTTAGTCTATAGTTTTTGTCTTTCAAACTCCATTCTCAAGGTATAATATCCTCCCAAAGTTAGCCTGAGTCCTATGGAACCTTGAGTGTTAGTTGCTGTATTCGTTTGCTAGGGTTGCGATAACAAATTACTACAAACAAGATGGGTTAAAGCAATAGGAATTTATTATCTCAGAGTTCTCAAGGCTAAAAGTCTGAAATCAAGGTGTCGCAGGGTCATGCTCTCGCCACAGGTTCTAGAGAAAGATATTTCCTTCCCTCTTTCCTAGCTTCTGGTGATTACAAGCAGTCTTTAGCATTTGTTGGCTTGTAGACATGTCCTTCCAATCTCTGCCTGTTTTCACTTGGTATTCTTCTCTGAATCTCTGTGTATTTTTTCCTCTTCTTGTAAAGACAACTGTCATTGAATTTAAGGCCCAACCTAATCTAGTTTGCCTTCATCTTAACCAGTTATATCTACAAAGACCCTGTTTCCAAATAAGATCACATTCTGGGGTTTCTGGACAGATATGAATTTTGGGGAGACACTGTTCAACCCACAGCAGTTGTCCATTGATTTAAAGTTACTGTTTCTGCTGCTGTTGCTGCGGCTAAGTCACTTCAGTCATGTCAGACTCTGTGCGACCCCATAGACGGCAGCCCACCAGGCTCCCCCATCCCTGGGATTCTCCAGGCAAGAACACTGGAGTGTACATGATGCCAAATGTGAGTATTTTGATCACATATCTGAGAGTTTTGTTTATTCATTTATCTCATTTGAACATTTTGAGGATGGAGACTCCTATATATTTTAGGGATACTATCAAGTTTGGTAGATAGAACCCATCTTGTCCACTGTTCACATGTGGACAGTGTCCAGGCCTTTTCCATGTGTCTAGTGCAAGCAAATAATATACTTGAGCAATCAAGGCAGAAAGGACTAAATCCAGAATGCAGGAGGATAATTTTGAATCCTCCTTGCTAAGGGCAGTGCAAAGAAGCACCATGCTAAGCCCCCAAGAGGAGTTTAGGCTAAGACCTATATTATTATTTTCCAAAAGTCCTTCTTCCTAAGTTTTCACTTGTAATTGAGTTATTGGAATTGATATTTAGCATGTGACCTATACTTTCAAGATTGAATGGAAAGCCTATCTATAGCTGAAGTGGAATAATCAGTTCAGTCCAGTTCAGTTCAGTCACTTGGTCATGTCTGACTCTCTGTGACCCCATGGACCCACAGCATGCCAGGCCCCCTGTCCATCACCAACTCCTGGCATCTACTCGCACTCATCTGCATTGAGTCAGTGATGCCATTCAACCATCTCATCCTTTGTTGTCCCCTTCTCTTCCTGCCTTCAATCTTTCCCAGCATCAGGGTTTTGTCAAATGAGTCAGCTCTTTGCATCAGGTGGCCAAAGTATTGGAGTTTCAGCTTCAACATCAGTCCTTCCAATGAATTTTCAGGACTCATCTCCTTCAGAATGGACTGGTTGGATCTCCTTGCAGTCCAAGGGACTCTTAAGAGTCTTCCCCAACACACAGTTCAAAAATAACCCCTTGCATTTCACACTGGAAAAGACCTATCTGTGTGCTGCTAAATATTTTAGTGATTATTAAATTTATTATTCAGTTCAGTTCAGTTCAGTCACTTTAGCTAATACAGAGCTATTAAAATTTACTCAGTAAAAGATTTCAACCTTGAATGAAGTACTAATATTAACCCTTTCTATTTGACCCAGTTCAGCCACCTCTAGTACATTCTGAGAAAGAAAGAGAAAAGAACAAATGCACCGAGCTGCTTTCTTTCCAGATTTCTTAATCTGTGATTTTTAATTAGTCTCTCACCCTCTCTTCTACACATGCAGACGTTTGGTTAATAGAGTAAGCTGATGATAATAAGGGAAATTTATTACCAGTAATAAAGTTCCTAAAGGTGTTGCCACTGTGTAGGGGAGATGGGAGATCCTGAACATTAGACAATATGAAAGATTGGCCTCAATGAGAAAATATTGGGAGTCAGAGAAGTGGATCTAGGCATAGTGGATGTCAAGAAGCTTAAAGCACAGGAACCTGATGAATCCCAAGATGGGCATACTGAGATAGCTATAGTTAACCCACATGTTAAAATCATTCATTGAGTGTTCAATCTTCAGTTTTTCCCAGTAACAACTATTTCTCTATATCTGATAAATTTATGCAGCTATCCTTGGATTATCCAGAGGGAAGTGGGATAAATGATAAAGTTTGCTTTACTATATTACAATAAGAAGACAAATTAATTAGAGTTTGTTGATTCCTGGATTATCAGTTGCTCAAGGTATGATTATTGTAGGGTTTTGAAATGAATTGTGAATTCTTTTCTCTCTGAGTATGGGTAGGATATAGAATTTAAAAAAAATTGTTTTTTCTTCAGTTCAGTTGCTCAGTCGTGTCTGACTCTTTGTGACCCCAAGAATCGCAGCATGCCAGGCCTCCCTGTCCATCTCCAACTCCCAGAGTTCACTCAGACTCACGTCCATTGAGTCCGTGATGCCATCCAGCCATCTCATCCTCTGTCATCACCTTCTCCTCCTGCCCCCAATCCCTCTGAGCATCAGGGTCTTTTCCAATGAGTCAAGTCTTTGCATGAGGCGGCCAAAGTACTGGAGCTTCAGCTTTAGCATCATTCCTTCCAAAGAAATCCCAGGGTTGATCTCCTTCATAATGGACTGGTTGAATCTCCTTGCACTCCAGTTCTTACTATCCCAATTTTCTTTAGTAGAACAAAGGAGGAAGGAGGAATTAAAAGGCTATAGCAGTTGTTCCAAACTGTCTTTCTAAACTTGAAATGGCACCATTTCTAGAGCATGGTCTGTCTTCATTAAAGTCCCTGAGAATAAAACAGGATATGGATATTGAAAAGAAATTTTATTTTTATTTTCCTTCCATGCCAATCACTTTCAAGTTCACCATATTTCTGAATTGTATTTATTAGTCATTCAGTAACTACATTAGCTAATTCAGTAAATTAGTAGATTAGTTAAGAAACTGAAACATAAATTAATCAGTGCAGTTTCAATCATCATACTGTCTGCAGTTTCAAACATCATAATATTTGTACAATATGAAAAGGATATCAGACGATTGCTAGGATTATCTGCTTTGAAGAGATTTATTAAGTTTGCAGTTATTTTACTTACAACATCAAAATTAATTTATTTCAGATTCTTAGAAATCAATACACTTGTAAAAATGTAGTTTTTGTTTCTAGGTATTTATTATAGATATTCACCTCACAAAAGGAAAAGGCAAATAATAGTTCAGGTCATAATAACCCAATGACCTAATTTTCATCTATTTTTAAACTAAATCAATGGTTATTTGTTTGAGAATCTACATATGTCACTGACTCTTCTAGACACCAGTGGTATAGGGGAAAAAGCAGATCCTACTTGAATACTTTCCTGGTAGTTCAGATGGTAAAGAATCTGCATGCATTGCAGGAGACCTGGGTTCAATCCCTGGGTTGGGAAGATCCCCTGGAGAAGGAAATGGCAACCCACTCCAGTATTCTTGCTTGGAGAATTCCATGGACAGAGAAGCCTGGTGGGCTACAGTCCATGGGGTTGCAAAGAGGTGGACATGACTAAACTACTGAGACATGCACTCCAATACTAGGACTCGTATTCTAGTAATGTGTAGTCAGGGAGACTGACAGCAAGCAACAATAGCGAATATATATCATCTTGAGTGCTGTCAGACTGTAAAGTACCATGAAAAAATGGGAAGCAGAAAAAGTGGGAAGCAGAGTAGGAGGATGCTGAGAGAACAGGATGGTGGCTTTTCTTCAGAGACTTAAAGGAGTGAAAGAATGAGCACAGGGCAGAGGTGGACTTACTGTGAAGCAAATGAAGCTTGTTTCAGAAACTTTCACTTACAAGGATCTCTGGGAGTGATGGGAGGTGCTGGACGCTATAGACTGTTTTTATGGGGAGGGGGAACTGAATTGCTATGAGGAGTCAAGTAACATGCCAGTGTTTTTGTTTTCAAAAAAGAATAGATGGAGGTTGCATTTCCTGAGCTGGAGACTTGAATCAGGAGTTCAGCTTTGAAGACAGTAAGTTCAAGATAGACATCCAAATGGAGATGTAAAGTGGGTTGTTGGTTACATGTATCTATCACAGCAATCATTTCATTTAATCCTCAATGCAACCCTATTGTGTAGGTATCATTATTCCTCCCTAAAAGTTAAAACAAAAAAAAGTGGTTTATATGTTATCCAATATCATCCAAAAATCTATGGCAATTCTAAGACTTGAACTTAGATCTTCTTGGTGTTGATTTCTTGTTCTTCCCATTGTGTTATCTTTCTTCACCTTTTCATTCTTTTTTCTCTTTCTCTTCCTTTTCATTCATTCATTCATTTAGTATATACTTATTAATCCACTCTCCAGTGCTAGGTATTAGGTTACAAACATGAGCAAGACATGATTCCAGGCTTCAGTTCACCTATGATCTTAGTAACCTTTTGGATATATTAACGTGTAGAGGAAACAAAACCCAGTTAAACTGGTAACTTGACATTTCCTTGAGTCTAAGTGAACATAAGTTTTATTTATTTTAGTTTAGTTTTTTAAAATTAATTTTTATTGGAGTATAGTTGCTTTATAATATTGTTAGTTTCTACTGTATAGCAAAGTGAATCATATATATATATATGTATATATGTGTGTGTGTGAGTGTGTGTGTACATCCCCTCTTTTTTGGATTTCTTTCCTATTTAGGTCACCACAGAGCACTGATTAGTTCCCTGAGCTGTCACCCTGCTTATTTAACTTCTATGCAGAGTACATCATGAGAAACGCTGGACTGGAGGAAACACAAGCTGGAATCAAGATTGCCAGGAGAAATATCAATAACTTCAGATATGCAGATGACACCACCCTTATGGCAGAAAGTGAAGAGGAGCTAAAAAGCCTCTTGATGAAAGTGAAAGAGGAGAGTGAAAAAGTTGACTTCAAGCTCCACATTCAGAAAACGAAGATCATGGCATCTGGTCCCATCACTTCATGGGAAATAGATGGGGAAACAGTAGAAACAGTGTCAGACTTTATTTTTGGGGGCTCCAAAATCACTGCAGAGGGTGATTTCAGCCATGAAATTAAAAGACGCTTACTCCTTGGAAGAAAAGTGATGACCAACCTAGATAGTATATTCAAAAGCAGAGACATTACTTTGCCGACTAAGGTCCATCTAGTCAAGGCTATGGTTTTTCCTGTGGTCATGTATGGATGTGAGAGTTGGACTGTGAAGAAGACTGAGCGCTGAAGAACTGATGCTCTTGAAGTGTGGTGTTGGTGAGACTCTTGAGAGTCCCTTGGACTGCAAGGAGATCCAACCAGTCCATTCTGAAGGAGATCAACCCTGGGATTTCTTCGGAAGGAATGATGCTAAAGCTGAAGCTCCAGTACTTTGGCCAGCTCATGTGAAGAGTTGACTCACTGGAAGAGACCGTGATGCTGGGAGGGATTGGGGGCAGGAGGAGAAGGGGATGACCGAGGATGAGATGACTGGATGGCATCACGGACTCAATGGACGTGAGTCTGAGTGAACTCCGGGAGTTAGTGATGGACAGGGAGGCCTGGCGTGCTGCGATTCATGGGGTCACAGAGTTGGACACAACTGAGCGACTGAACTAGACTGAACTGATACAGTGGGTTCTCATTAGTTATTTATTTTATACATAGTATCAATAATGTACATATGTCAGTCCCAATCTCCAAATTTATCCCGCCACTTGTTGTCTGTATGTTTGTTCTGTATGTCTGTGTCTCTGTTTTGCAAATAAGATCATCTATACAATTTTTCTAGATCCTACATATATGTGTTAATATATGATTTGTTTTTCTCTGTCTGACTTACTTCATTCTGTACAATAGTCTCTAGGTCCATCCATATCTCTACAAATGACCCAGTTTCATTCCTTTTTCTGGCTGAGTAATAATCTGCTATATATTTGTACCTCATCTTCTTTATCCATTCCTCTATCAATGGATATTTAGATTACTTCCATCTCCTGGCTATATTGTAAGTGGTGCTGCACTGAACACTGGGACATGTGTCGTTTTGAATTATAATTTTCTCTCAGTATATGCCTAATGGTGGGATGGATGGGTCATATAATAGTTCTATTTTTAGTTTTTTAAGGAACCTCCATACTATTGTCTACAAACAGCTCATGCAGCTCAATATCAAAAGGCCCTCCAAAATGGAAGATCTATAGACATTTCTTCAAATGGCCAATAAACACATGAAAAGATACTCAACATCATTAATTATTAGAGAAATGCAGATCAAAACTACAATGAAGTATCACACCAGTAGAAAGGCCATCATTATAAAATCTACAAACAATAAATGCTGGAAAGGGTGTGGAGAAAAGGGAACCCTTTTGCACTGTTGATGGAATGTAAATTGATACATCATAAGTTTAAAAAAATAGAATTCATAGTAATTTTCTGGGGGAAAGAAAATTACTAAAATTTACATAAATTTCAATTTTAAGACACTGACTTTAGATAGGACAGATAAAAATATATCTTAGAATTCAGAAAATGCAGTGCTTATAATTAGCATTTATTGGGCCCTGTTAGTCTAAGCCCTGGTGTGCTTCATTTCATTTAATCATCACAACAAACCTTTCAGGTAGCTGCTATTGTTATTTTTTTTTATCTTACAAATGAGGAAACTAGGTGTAAAGGGGATGTCAAATGGCAAAGCAAGGAAGCAAACTCAAAGTATCTGATTAAAAGGAGTCATTTAATCATTTTGCTAAACTGACTTTGAGTCAAGACTTGGGTTCTAGCCTAGATTTGGTTTCTAACTTTGGGATTTCTTGAGTCTTTGAACCTTAGCATCTTCATTGGAGAAGTTAGATTTGAAAATCTGGGTATCTTATATTCTCTACCAAGATTATGACAATAGTTACTACATTTAATTGTGAAATAAATTCATTTAGAAAATGACTGGACAATAAATCATCATTTATTCAATACCTACTCTGTGCCTGGAGAATCCCAGAGACAGTGTGTCCCCGTCTATGGGGTTGCACAGAGTCGGACACGACTGAAGCGACTTAGCAGCAGCAGCAACTCTGTGCCAGGTTGTTAGGTGCTTCGTATAGATTATATACTTCAGTAATCACAATATCCTGCAAAGGTCAGATTTGTTACATGTGTGATAGATGAAGAACAATTAATTTGCTGAAGGTCAAGTAGCTGGTAAGCTTTGGAACTAGACCTAACTCTGTTCTGAATCCAAATTCCATACACTTTACACCATTTTGATTTTCTCCAGAAAAGTAGGGATTATCTTAGATGTAAAAACTCAAAAAATGTCAACTCTGGGAAAAAACAAGACATTTTTGGAAGTGTTGAGTCTAGTTAGCAGCAAAGGGTGTTAAAATGTTAAAGTGTGTTTTTTTTTTTTTTCCCACAACTTCAGCCTAGTGTGAGAATCTCAACTAACTTAATGTCTTTGTTTGGAAAGCTTTTTGTAGATAAGAACCTGTCAAGATTCATTCATTAGCAGAATCTCAAAATCTATAAATTTACCTTTTCCAGACATTTTATATCAATAGAATTATATAATATAAACTTCCTTAGGAAGTTCAGATGTCATTAATATAATATTGTGTAAATTATCTTGCAGGCACAAACAATCCCATCCTGAGCCTTTTTGGAAATCTACATAACAACTTTAATTTCCTAAAGGACCACTTATGAGCATGAAGTATACTGATACTTATGTACATCAGTATTCTTAATTTCAGATATAAACAGAAGAGGAAAGAATAATATAATGATCCTTATCACACAGTACCAACAGTTATCAATGTATTGCCAATCTTGGCTCATACATATTAATAACTTCCTGTAGCCTGCTCCTTAAAGTTTTTATTTTTCAAAGCTTTATTGAGACATAATTTACACTCCATAAATCAATCCTTTGTAAAATTCAGTGAATTTCAGTAACTTATAGTGTTATACAACCACCCCCATAATCCTGTTTTAGAATACTTCTGTTACCTCAAACAAATTATCTCATGTCCATTTGCTTTCAGTCTCTTACAACCAGCCCCAGGAAATCATTTATCTTTCTGGGCTTTCTGTATCTAGAAATTTGCCTTCCTTCATATTTCATATAAGTAGAATCATGCAATGTTTGTAATTTTGCATCTAGTTTCCTTCACTTAAAAAATTGCTGTTTCCATTAATATTTTAATGTTTGTTTTATTTTTATTCCTGAGTAGTATTGCATTATGTGGATATATCTTCTTTTGTTAATAGCAAATAGTTAATTAGTCTAATTCCTTTGAATGTTCATACAAATTTTATAATCAGCTTGTCTATATCAACAACATTTCCACATAAATAACATTAAATCTACAGGTCATTTTTGGGATAATTGACATAATAACTATGTTGAATCTTCCAATTCATGAAACAAGTATGTTTCTTTACTTAGATGAAAGAAAAGAAAGTGAAAGTTGCTCAGTCGTGTCCGACTCTTTGTGACCCCATGGACTATACAGTTTGTGGAATTCTCTAGGCCAGAATATTGGGTGAAGCTGTTTCCTTTGCCAGGGGATCTTCCCAACCCAGGGATCAAACCCAGGTCTCCTGCATTGCAGACAGATTCTTTACCAGCTGAGCCACAAGGGAGGCCTTATTTAAATGAGATTTGATTTATTTCATAAGTGTTTTATGGTTTTCAGCATATAGATACAGTTCATGTCTTGCTATTTTATATCTCATTATTTCATTTTTGAAGAGAGCTGTTGAAAATGATGTTTAAAGTTTAAATGTTTTAAAAATTTAGAATTTCAAATTTTCATTGAGGTGAGGTGAGGTGAAGTCGCTCAGTCATGTCTGACTCTTTGCGACCCCATGGACTGTAACCTACTAGGCTTCTCAGTCCATGGGATTCTCCAGGCAAGAATACTGGAGTGGTTTGCCATTTCCTTCTCCAGAGGATCTTCCCAACCCAGGGATCGAACCCGGGTCTCCCACATTGGAGGCAGACGCTTTAACCTCTGAGCCACCAGGGAAGCCTTACTAACATATAAAAAGAGGATCGAGTTTTATATTTGATATTGTATCCTACAATCTTGCTAAACTCACTGAAAAGTGATGAGAGTTTTTTTTTTTTTTTGTAGAATTCTTGGGATTTTCTACATAGACTTTTGTGTTATCTGTAAATAACAATTTTATTTCTTCCTTTCTAGTTTTGTATGCCTTGTGTTTATTTTCTTGTTTCATTACATTGGCTAAAACTGCCAGTGTGATGAATAAAAATGAATAGAGTGGACATCTTTGCCTTGTTCCTGATCTCTGGGTAAAGCAAAATCATGATTTTTTTTTTTCCTTTTTGGCCTCACTCTTGTCATAGCAAAGCGGGACAGTGTGGTCAGTGGCCATAGGCTGGGAAACACCATACACTACCTGACCCGTGTATATACTTGTGCTGATCACACTTATTGGAGGGTTGGGCACTGCATTTCCTAATTTGTTTATTTGTTTTGCTATTGGTTTTTGTAGATGCCTTTGTATTAGACTGAGTAAATTCCCTTCTATTCCCAATTTTCTGAGAGTGTTTGTCATGGATGGTTGTTTAGTTCTGTCAAATGCTTTCTTTGTTTCAAATGATATTATCACAGTTTATTTCTTTACAGTGTTTATATGGTAGATAATGCTGATTTATTTTTATATTTTAAACCAGTCTTACATTCCTGGGATATCCTGTTTGGTTATGGTACTTACAGTACTTTTTATTTTTCTTTTTAACTCTGCTTTAATTCTGTTTGCTCATATTTTATTGAGGACTTTTGTGTCATCCTGGCATTGGTGGCTATTGATATTTTTTCCCCTTGCTGGTTGGGTTTTTCTGGTTTTTCATATGTAGAGTAATTTTGAATTGTACCTATGCATTTGAACATTATGCTATGAGACTCTGTTATTGTTTAAATATCTTTGACAATGTTGAAAATTTTTGTTTTAGCATATAGTCAATCCTGTGCAATACAGTCTGCAAGTTCCAAATGGTTATAGTTTCAATATCAGTTCTTTTTTTTCCCCCTGCCCTTGGCCACTCTGCAGGTCTTCCAGGGTCTTAGTTCCCCAACCAGGAATTCAACCTGGGCCCCAGCAGTGAAAGTGCTAAGTTCTAACCCATGGAACACCAGGGAATTCCTTCAGTTCCATGTTCAAAGCTCTTGCATTGTTATTTATATCTATTCTGTATGTGTGCTACTGAGTGGTAAGTGTGGGATATGGGCAGTAGCTGGATCATGCCCCACCTTGGGACTATGCTCTGGCATCATGGAGACTGTCTGAATAGAGTTCTAAGCTACATGTTGATTTTCTTTCTTGTGGCTTTGTACTCAATCCATCTCTAGTACTAATTGGATGTTAACTTTTTCCAGTTAGTGGGGAACAATTATGTGTCTTTGCAGAGATGCTCTATTTAGTGTTTATTTTGGGGATAAATGGATAGGCTGATTTAATATAATAGGCAAGTTTATGCTAAATAATTAAGCCCTTTACATGAAGCAGTTATTAGTCTTTTCCAGTCTCTGGATCTTTATGTTGACTTTGATTTTGAAACCAACACCATGCAACTGGGTTTAAACCCATTTTCAATGAAATGGTAAAGAATGATGGAAAACAAATATGTCAATTCACTTGGAAGCTTGTGTATAGATTCAAGCTGATGGCTCCCTAACTTGAAAACAAAATGGCAATTGGTCTCACTTAATGATGTAATATATTCATAGGAGGCAATCCAACCACTGGAGAGATACACATATTTATAAAGCTACAGAAACTGAAGCTTACTGCTTTATGGATAAGAACCCTGTGGGACTTGGAGAGATTTAATCAACATTTGGAGTATAAACATATTCTGTGCCAATATTAGGTTATATTTATATTTTAGGTTGATTTCCCAAGAAGCACGAGGTTCCGCACTTGTACCAGGATGTTTCCACATTTCTTTTTAAACCTGGAATCTCAGTTGCTTATTGTTTATAGAGGTCAATGGCATTGTTTTTGGAAATGGAAATGGAAAATTCTTCAGAATCTCTGTGAGGTCAGGTCAGGTTCTCCCTGAATGTTGTTTGAGAGCCTGAGTTTTGAATCAATTGCGAGAATAACTTTTTTGATTGTGCCAGGGTCAGGATATTTTTATCTAGCCCAGAGCTCTTTGGTGGGCTTGTCTGGGCAAACAAAATTAGTCTTTTTAAGTAAACTTACCTACTTGTCCTTGAATTCTGAAGATTGAACTGAAAAATGGCCCAGGCTGTGGCTCAATAACCCTGTTTATTCTAATATAGTGAAGTGAAAAGTGTTATATGCCTTAGCAAGGCTTCATTTAGAGATTAGCATGCCTGGTTCTTTTTTCTTCTCTTAGACTAAGGTCTATAGCTCTTTGAAGCTTTCTGGAGACAGCCTCTGCCTAGGCTGTACTAGACATTCTTTGCCTTCTCCTCCCTTCATTATTCTTATTCTTTAAAAAAAAATCATTTTATTCTTTGAATAGAAAAACCCACAAAGCCTCTGAAACTCCAGCTTTTTAATTTTCACTCTGATTCTGATTTGTGAATTGGCAATCTCATGTTAACTCCTTTGTATACTGTCTTGCCATTTTAGAAATACCAAAGTGATTACAAACAGAGAAGTCTCTTTAGGAGAACTGATTCAGCAATCTCTGCAAAGAAAAAAGGCTATCTTCTTCCTATTCTTCATTGTGACCAGGGCAACTCAAATTATTTGTCCACAGGAAAGACCTAGCTTGCTGGGAGCTCTAATGGGCATACAAATCAATGTTGCTTATACTAATATATCACACTCTTGGTAAGGGATTTCAACAGATTTTATTTCTTTAGGAATTTAGTTAACAACACTTATACAACATCCACAGCATGCAAAGCATGGTACTGGATATGGGAAAAGAAGGCAGAGAGTCCTAAGGAATGGTTCTTGCTCTTTAGAAGCCTCTTAGTTGACAGAGAGATAAAGGTATTAGTGAGGGTTCTCTAGAGAAACAGAAGCAATAGTAGCTCTATATCCACATCTATCTATCTATCTTAATTTTCTGACTATCTGTAGTTGACTTTTGAACAACATGGTAATTAGGATTACTGACCCTCTGCAGAACCTGTGGTTCTTCATCTGTGAATTCTACCAATTGTGGATCCAACTATCATAGGACTGTAGTATTTATTGTTGAAAAAAAATGTATGTAATGAGCAGACCCACACAGTTCAAATCTATGTTCAAGTGTCAACTGTGTATGTGTGTTTGTGTGTATGTGTATGCAGAGAGAGAGAGGGAGAAAGAATAAATGAGAGAATGAGAGAGAGATCTATTTTAAGGAACTGGCTCACGTGATTATGGAGGTTGTGAAGTCCCAAGCTAGAGATCTAGGAGAGCCAATGGTATAACCATAGTCCAAGCTAAAGTCCTGAGAACCAGGAAAGTCAAAGATGTAAGTTCCAGTCCAAGGGAAGAAGACTGATCTTACAGTTCAAGTAATCAGGCCAGGTAGGTTTCCTCTTACTCAGCCTGTTTGTACTATTCAGGCCTTCAACTAATTAGACAAAGGCCATTAACATTAGGGACAGCAATCTGCTTTACATGGCCTTACCATTCAAATGTTATTCTCATCCAAAATCACCCAGAGTAATGTTTGTCCAAATATATGGGCATTCTATGGCCAAGTCACGTTGACACATAAATTTAAATGTAGACAGAACATGAAAAGCAAACAGTTTATGGATTTGATATGTACTGTTTGAGCTCATTCTCTAGTGCTGAGTGATATTAATCAGAGACAATTTGCCACCTTCTCAAGAATATTATGGAGGCCACAAAAGATAGGATAGCATAGTAACTAGAGTCTCTTTCAGATGGGTCATGCAGGCAACAAGGATAGACAATGAGTCAACCCTGGAGCAGGGACCTGAGGGAGATCAGAGTCTAGGGACTAATCTGATTTAGAGGGCAAAAGAAGCAACAATGTGGTCAGCTCACACTTCTGAAGTCAGGAGAATCAGAGAGAAGAGACCAGGCTGCAACCACACTGGGACTCTCAGTACCAGGACTTCTTCAAAGGGCATTTGCTGCCAGCCAAAGCCTTTTTCTCTTTTTAAACCAAACTAGCTGCCCAGGTCTATCAAGGAGTGTCTGGTTACCAAGACCAAGTACCTGCTTTTTTTCTTAGGAATCCTCTGATACTTTCCTCAAAAAGTTAATTATAAGGTAGACAGAAACCAATGAGAGCCAGATGCAAATTGAGTCCACTGATAACTTGGAGGTATTTTGACCTATAATTCTGTACTTGACTCAACATGAGATATAGTGTAGTTTGGATTTGAACAATTTGTACAAGACTGTGGATTGAGTCTTTATTTGAGAGAGACATAAGTGGTGGGAGAAAGTGGGTTGTCACAAAGCAGCTACCCAGGAAAAAGTAGTGATTAGAGTGAATAGTATGACGAGACAGGAGTTGAGGGAAACTCAAAAGAAGGGAGATATGTGCATTTTACAGAAGTCAGAAATCCATGAAGGCTCAGCATGGTTTAGAAACTTGTAGTTTCTAGAGGCTGGGATGATAAGGAAATCAAAACTCCAGATAGTCAGGATATAGTCAAAGAAGTCAAAATGAGTTAAGTAAAAAAAGGCCCAGGAAAACAAGAGGAGACAAAATATATAATTAGGTTTTTGTGCTGTATAACTGGCATCTGGTCCCATCACTTCATGGCAAATATAAGGGGAAAAATTGGAAGCAGCGACAGATGTATTTTCTTGGGCTCCAGAATCACTGTGGATAGTGATTGCAGCCATGAAATTAAAAGACACTTGCTCCTTGGAAGAAAAGCTCTGATAAACAGCATATTAAAAAGCAGAGACATCACTTTGCCAACAAATGTCCATATAGTTAAAGCTATGGTTCTCCTAGTAGTCATGTACAAATGTGAGAGCTGAACCATAAAGAAAGCTGAGCACTAGAAAATGGATGCTTTTGAATTGTGGTGTTGGAGAAGACTCTTGAGAATCCTTTGGACAGGAAGGAGATCAACCAGTCAATCCTAAAGGAAATCAACCCTGAATATTCATTGGAAGGACTGATGCTGGAGCTGAAGCTCCAATAATTTGGCCACCTGATATGAAGAAGTGACTCATTGGAAAAGACCCTGATGCTGGGAAAGATTGAAGGCAAAAGGAAAAGAGATCAGCAGAGGGTAAAATAGTTAGATAACATCACTCAACGGACATGAATTTGAACAAATTCTGAGAAATAGTGAAGGTCAGAGGAGCTGTGTGCTGCAGTCCATGGGATCGCAAAGAGTCAGACATGCCTTAGTGACTGAACAACAACAGAAAAATGCCATATAACAAATGAATACAAATTTAGCAGCTAAAATAACACACATTTATTATCTCACAATTCCTGTGGGTCAAGAGGCTGGGCACAGTTTATGTCCTCATTTCAGGGCTCACAGGCTGCAGTCATGGTGTTTTCAGGGATGTAATTTCATTAGAGGTTCAAGGTCCTCTTCCTAGCTCACTGGTTGTTGGCATAATTTAATTCCTTGTGGTTATAGGACTGAGGATCTCACCTAGAAGCTGCTCACCATTCCTTGCCATGTTTACTTCTCTACAACATGGAAGTTTGCTTCTTCAAGGTCAGCAGAAGAGCATCGGCTGCTGCTACTTGTCTCTTACCTCTAGACCTTTTTCTAAAGTGCCATGACTAGATCCTAGGTCTACCTGGGATAAACTCCATTTTGATTAACTCAAAGATAACTTATTAGGCACCTTCATCTTCAATTATGTTTGCAATATAATGTAATTTAATCATGAGACTGACATTGATCATATTCACAGATCCCACCATCACTCAAGGGAAGGGGATTATACAAGGTGTGTATACTAGGGGCTAGGAATCTTGGAGGCCATCTGAGAATTCTGTGAAATGTTATCAGTCAATTCAGTGTATCCTTTGACCCTGAGTTTAAGAAACAATTTGGCTTCTTCAAAGGAGAAACCACAATTATCCTCATTTTCTATGAGGGGAAAGTGATTGTAATCATGGAGTTTGCAAAAAAAAAAAAAAAGTAAGTAACCAGTTATACTTAGAAGGGCTGGAATGTCTTTGAATAATAGGAATAAAATTTTTAGGTCTTTGTTAGTATTTTTTAAAAAATGTGATAAAAGTTAACCTGTTGAACCATATTCCATATTGTCTAAGATCTCTTTAAGAGGTGAATTTAGGGGTCTGAAATATACTTTAGAATTTATTTAAATAATCCAGCTTGGAGGAGAATCATGGTTGTACTTGAAAGCTCTGCGGAAAAAAGGGTAAGGTTAAACATAAAACATATATTTTAAAATTGAATCTATAGACATAGGAGATGGGTTGGATTATAAGAGAGTACAGGAATGTGGAAAAAAATTGAAAATATCTCTAGGGGTATAAAACAAAGAAACTAGGATAGAGATACTGATTTTTTTTTAATTAATGAATCTTTGAAGGACTCATATGCAAAATAATGTGAGAGAGGGATATAAGGATATGGTTTCTCTTTATATGAGCTTAGAATAGTACACGTAAAGTGAGAATAGTTGAGGAGTTCCTGGTATCAAATACAGATGAAAATGAGGTTGGAGAAGAGATGTAGGTCATGAACATTTGTTTTCTCAATGACATGGACAGGAGTGCATCTCAAAAGGCAGTGGAAATAACTAGAGGATAGGCATTTGAGACGCAAAACTGGAAAATCAGTAGAAAAGAAACAAGTATTGTCTAGAAGGCATATAAAGCAAATAATTTCCTTTGAACTTTAGAAGCAACTTTGCATGTTATGATGCTGTTGTTATTATTATTGTTAATGATAAAGGCTCTAAAGTAATTTAACCTTGGATTTAAACAGGTTTCCAGGGAAGTGGGTCTCCTATCATTCTAGTGCTATCTTAAGTATTTTTATATTATATACAATTTTATATGTCTGAAATGCAGTCTTGTTTCAGGAAATGAAATGCTATATCTAAAATCTACTACACTCAAAGTTTAGAATTATTAGCAGAAAAGTACTCTAAAAATAAAAATGGAACACTTTATTTTGCAGATTTTTTCAGAGTTGTTGAGTTAGTTCAGTTCAGTCGCTCAGTCATGTCCGACTCTTTGCGACCCCATGAATTGCAGCACACCAGGCCTCACTATTCATCATCAACTCCCAGAGTTCACTCAAACTCATGTCCATCGAGTTGGTGATGCCATCCAGCCATCTCATCCTCTGGACAGTCCCCTTCTCCTCCTGCCCCCAACCCCTCCCAGCATCAGGATCTCTTCCAATGTCAACTCTTCGCATGAGGTGGCCAAAGTACTGGAATTTCAGTTTTAGCATCATTCCTTCTGAAGAACACCCAGGACTGATCTTCTTTAGAATGGACTGGTTGGAGCTCCTTGTAGTCCAAAGGACTCTCAAGAGTCTTCTCCAACACCACAGTTCAAAAGCATCAATTCTTCGGTGCTCAGCTTAGTCTTTTCCAATGAGTCAACTCTTCACATGAGGTGGCCAAAGTACTGGAGCTTCAGCTTTAGCATCATTACTTCCAAAGAAATCCCAGGGCTGATCTCCTTCAGAATGGACTGGTTGGATCTCCTTGCAGTCCAAGGGACTCTCAAGAGTCTTCTCCAACACCACACTTCAAAAGCATCAATTCTTCGGCACTCAGCCTTCTTCACAGTCCAACTCTCACATCCATGCATGACCACAGGAAAAACCATAGCCTTGACTAGACGGACCTTAGTCGGCAAAGTAATGTCTCTGCTTTTGAATATACTATCTAGGTTGGTCATAACTTTTCTTCCAAGGAGTAAGTGTCTTTTAATTTCATGGCTGCAGTCACCATCTGCAGTGATTTTGGAGACCAAAAAAATAAAGTCTGACACTGTTTCTACTGTTTCCCCATCTTGATCCTAAACACACAGGAATTCTAGAGGAATTTGGATCTATGAAGTGTTGAGGACAAACATAACAACACCAAAGCCCAAGTCCAACTCAACCTCTGACTAGATTGACTTAACACTTGATACATAATATCTAACAAGAGGTGGTATGCTCATTCCCAGGAGTAAGCAGTATTTATCTCACTCTCTACTGTCCTATGCAAGATGTCAGGATTTTAACCACAAATTATGATTCACACAAGGAAACAAGAAATGACACACTGTTAGGAGACAAAATCATTGATAGAATCAGACTCAGATACAGTCTAGATATTTAAACTATCAGATAGAAATATAAAAATGAATAGTATTAGCATGATAAAAACTGTGATATATAAGGTAGACAATATCATAAATAGATGGATAATATCAACCAAGAACTGAAAATCACAGGAAAGACTCAAATGGAAATGCGAACAATGTAACAGACGTGAAGACTGCCTTTGATGGGCTCATGAGTCTAATGACCTTGAGACAGATCTTTAGAAATTACTGAACTGAAGCACAAAGGGAAAAGATATCCATTAAAAATAGGATATGGTACATGAAAAACCAAAAAGGAAAAAAGAAAGAAAAAAAAAGCAAGTGAAATATGGTATAATATTAAACAGTCTATATATTTGGAAACCCCAAAGAAGAAAAAGACTGACATATTTGAAGATATAAAGGCTGAGAGGTTTCCAAAATCAATGAAAGATATGAAACTACAAATCTAAGAAGTTCAGAGACCATCAAGCATGATAAATTAGAATAAAAAATAAAATGATACACATAGACACATCTTATTCAAACTTCTAGAAACCAAAAACAAAGTGTTAACCAACTAGGCAGAAACACAAACACTTACACACATTACATGCAGAGGAAAAAAGATGAAAATTATAGTAAATTTCTTGTCAGCACAATTCAAGTCAGGAAACAATGGAGCAGCATCTTTAAAGTATAGCAGTATGTGAGAAAAAAGGACAATCTAGACAATTTCATGAACAAATAAAAAATATAAAGAGTTTTCCTGATGATACTTGAAATAATTTATTCCCAAAAGACCTGTAGTAAAAAAAAAAGTTAAAAGAAATTCTTGAAGCAGAATAAATGCAATAATAGACAGAAATCTGAATCAACATGAAGAAATGAAGAGTACTCTAAAAAGAATTAATGAAACTAAATATATTTTTCTCTCATTTTAATTACTCTAAAAAATATTGGACTATTCAAAACAAAGACAGTGGCCATGTATTATGTATCTATATACTATGTGCTGCACTCAATATGCCAGCAAATTTAGAAAACTCAGCAGTGGCCACAGGACTGGAAAAGGTCAGTTTTCATTTCAATCCCAAAGAAAAGCAATGTGAAAGAATGCTCAAACGACCGCACAATTGCACTCATCTCACACGCTAGTAAAATAATGCTCAAAATTCTCCAAGCCAGGCTTCAGCAATATGTGAACCGTGAACTTCCAGATGTTCAAGCTGGTTTTAGAAAAGGCAGAGGACCAGAGATCAAATTGCCAACATCCGCTGGATCATCAAAAAAGCAAAAGTTTCAGAAAAACATCTACTTCTGCTTTATTGACTATGCCAAAGCCTTTGACTGTGTGGATCACAATCAACTGTGGAAAATTCTGAAAGAGATGGGAATACCAGACCACCTGACTTGCCTCTTGAGAAATCTATATGCAGATCAGGAAGCAACAGTTAGAACTGGACATGGAAAAACAGACTGGTTCCAAATAGGAAAAGGAGTACATCAAGGTGGTATATTGTCACCCTGCTTATTTAACATATATGCAGAGTACATCATGAAAAATGCTGGACTGGAAGAAACACAAGCTGGAATCAAGATTGCCAGGAGAAATATCAATAACCTCAGATTTGCAGATGACACCATCCTTATAGCAGAAAGTGAAGAGGAACTAAAAAGCCTCTTGATGAAAGTGAAAGAGGAGAGTGAAAAGGTTGGCTTAAAGCTCAACATTCCGAAAACGAAGATCATGGCATCTGGTCCCATCACTTCATGGGAAATAGATGAAGAAACAGTGGAAACAATGTCAGACTTTATTTTGGGGGGGCTCCAAAATCACTGCAGATGGTGACTGCAGCCATGAAATTAAAAGATGCTTACTCCTTGGAAGGAAAGTTATGACCAACCTAGATAGCATATTGAAAAGCAGAGACATTACTTTGCCAACTAAGGTCCATCTATTCACGGCTATGGTTTTTCCTGTGGTCATGTATGGATGTGAGAGTTGGACTGTGAAGAAAGCTGAGCGCCAAAGAATTGATGCTTTTGAAGTGTGGTGTTGGAGAAGACTCTTGAGAGTCCCTTGGACTGCAAGGAGATCCAACCAGTCCATTCTGAAGGAGATCAGCCCTGGGATTTCTTTGGAAGTAATGATACTAAAGCTGAAACTCCAGTACTTTGGCCACCTCATGTGAAGAGTTGACTCATTGGAAAAGACTCTGATGCTGGGAGGGACTGGGGGCAGGAGGAGAAGGGGATGGCAGAGGATGAGATGGCTGGATGGCATCACTGACTTGATGGATGTGAGTCTGAGTGAACTCCGGGAGTTGATGGTGGACAGTGAGGCCTGGCGTGCTGTGATTCATGGGGTTGCAAAAAGTCAGACACGACTGGGCTACTGAACTGAACTGAAACAAAAATATACTGTAGTGTACCTGAAAGTAGCACAAAGGGTGGGAGAGATAAATGAGAACCATACAGTTGTAATATTTGTATGCTATACCTGAAGTGGTAAAGAATTATTCAAAGGTAGACTGTGATTAATTAAAGCACTATTTTGTAAATTCTAGGGCAACCACTAAAAATGTCATTAAAGTTTATAAGCCCTAGTGGACATAAAATCAAATCATAAAATACTCAACCCAAAAGAAGGTAGTATGAGAGGAATAATAATGTCTGAAATGGAACAAATAAAAATCAACTGACAAAAAAATGAAATTTGTTTTTTTGAAAGAAAAAAATCAACTGACAAGATAGTCAATTTTGTTTCAAGTACATTAGTAATTGCATAAATAGTCTATTGTGCCAATTAAAATTCAGAGATTGTCAAATTGGATTAAAAAGCAAACCATTGCTGTCTATATAAAATATTATCTTTAAATAAAAAATTAAATAGGATGAAAATAAAGGTTGAAAAATAAATACATATAAATCTATACATACATAGAAACTATTCAAAAGAAACTGAAGTGGCTACATTAGTATCAAACAAAAAAATCAGACTTCAAATCAAAGAATATTAATATAAAGAAGAATACTAGAGTTTCCCTGGTGGCGCAGTGGTAAAGAATCCACCTCCCAATGCAGGAAACATAGAATTGATCCCTGATCTGGGAAGATCCCACTTCCCAAGGAGCAACTAAACTTGTGTTCCACAGCTATTGAGTCTGTGTTCTAGAATGCAAGAGCTGCAGCTACTAAGCCCACATGCCACAGCTACTGAAGCTCTTATGCCCTAGAACCCATGCTCTGCAACAGGAGAAGCCACTGCAATGAGAAGCTCATGCATCACAACTAGAGAGTAGCCCTCACTTGTCACAACTAGAGAAAAACCCACACAGCAATGAAGACTCAGCACAGCCCCCCCCCCAAAAAGAGTGCTACATAATGCATGTAAAGTTAAAAAGGATCAATTTGCCAAAAAGATATAACAATCCTAAACATGTATATGCCTAACAACAAAATTTCAAACAACATGAGTTAAAAATCTTCCAGAATGAGAAGAAGAAATAGTTGTTCAATCACTAAGTTGTGTCCAACTCTTCGTGACCCCATGGACTGCAGCACGCCAGGTTTCCCTCTTCTTCACCATCTGCCCAAACTCATGTCCATTGAATCAGGGGTGTCATCCAACATTCTTATCCTCTGGTGTCCCCTTCTCCTCCTGCCTTCAATTTTTCCTAGCATCAAGGTCTTTTCTAATGAGTTGGCTCTTTGCATCAGGTGGCCAAAGTATTGGAGCTTCAGCTTCAGCATCAGTCCTTCCAATGAATATTCAGGATTGATTTCCTTTAGGATTGACTGGTTTGATCTCCTTGCTATCGAAGGACTCTCAAGACTCTTCTCCAGCATCACAATTTGAAAACATCAATTCTTTGGCTCTCAGCTTCGTTTATGTTCCAACTCTCATATCTGTCCATGACTACTGGAAAACTCATCAGTTCATTTCAGTTCAGTCCCTCAGTCATGTCCAGCTATTTGCGACCCCATGAATTGCAGCACGCCAGGCCTCCCTGTCCATCAACAACTCCCAGAGTTCATTCAAACTCATGTCCATCGAGTCAGTGATGCCATCCAGCCATCTCATCTTCTGTCATCCCCTTCTCCTCCTGCCTCCAATCCCTCCCAGCATCAGAGTCTTTTCCAATGAGTCAACTCTTCACATGAGGTGGCCAAAGTATTGGACTTTCAGCTTCAGCATCATTCCTTCCAAAGAACACCCAGGGCTGATCTCCTTTAGAATGGACTGGTTGGATCTTCTTGCAGTCCAAGGGACTCTCAAAAGTCTTCTCCAAAATCACAGTTCAAAAGCATCAATTCGAGAGCACTCAGTTTTCTTCACAGTCCAACTCTCACATCCATATATGACCAGTGGAAAAACCATAGCCTTGACTAGATGGACCTTATTCAGCAAAGTAATGTCTCTGCTTTTGAATATGCTATCTAGGTTGGTCATAACTTTCCTTCCAAGGAGTAAGCGCCTTTTAATTTCATGGCTGCAATCACCATCTGCAGTGATTTTGGAGCCCAAAAAAATAAAGTCTGACACTGTTTCCACTGTTTCTTCATCTATTTCCCATGAAGTGATGGGGCCAGATGCCATGATCTTTGTTTTCTGAATGTTGAGCTTTAAGCCAACTTTTTCACTCTCTTCTTTCATTTTCATCAAGAGGCTTTTTAGTTCCTCTTCACTTTCTTCCATAAGGGCGATATCATCTGCATATCTAAGGTTATTGATATATCTCCTGGCAATCTTGATTCCAGCTTGCGTTTCTTCCAGTCTGGCATTTCTCACAATGTACTCTGCATATAAGTTAAATAAGCAGGGTGATAAGTTTTTACTATTGGACCTTTGTCAGCAAAGTTATGTCTCTGCTTTTCAATATGCTGTCTGTGTTTGTCATAGCTTTTCTTCCAAAGAGCAAGCATTTTTTAACTTCATTGCTGTAGTCACTGTTCACAGTGATTTTGGAGCCCAAGGCAATAAATTCTATCACTGTTTCCATCTTTCCCCATCTATTTGTCATGAAGTGATGGGACCAGATTCCATGATCTTACTGTTTTGAATCTTGAGTTTTAAGCCAGCTTTTTCACTCTTCTCTTTCACTTGCATCAAAAAGCTTCTTAGTTTCTCTTGGTTTTCTGCCATTGGGCTTCCCTGGAGGCACATACAGTATAGAATCTGCCTGCAATGCAGATCAGTCTTTGACCCCTCGGTTGGGAAGATCCCCTGGAGAAGGAAATGGCAATCTACTCCAGCATTCTTGCCTGGAGAATTTCATGGACAGAGGAGCCTGGTAGGCTATAATCCACAGGGTTGCAAAGAGTCAGACATGACTGAGCAACTTACACTACTATTACTTCTGCCATTAGCGTGGTATCATCTGCATATCTGAGGTTGTTGATATCTCTCCTGGCAGTCTTGATTCCAGCTTGTGATTTATCCAGCCTGGCATTTCACATGATGTACTCTGCATGTAAGTTAAATAAGTAGGGTGACAGTATACAGCTTTGGCTTACTCCTTTTTCAATTTTGAACCAGTCCATTGTTCCATGTCTGGCTTAACTGTTTTAACCTACAGAATGGGAAGAAAAAATAGACTAAGGGACAAATCCACAGAGCTGGAGACTTCAAGATTACTTTATAGTAATCAGTAGAACAAGTAGACTGAGAATTGATAAAGATGTAGAAAATCTGAATAACACTATCAAATAAGTACCTGAAAAGATGTCAAGATTATTAGTGATCAGAGAAATGGAAATCAAAAGCACAGTGAGATATCACTCATTAGAATGGCTAAAATTAAAGAAGAAAAACTGATAGTAACTAACATGAGTAAGGATATGAAGCAAGTAGAACTTTGGTGATTGCTATAGGTATGCAGAATGAAATACAGTTTGAAAGTTTCTTGTAAAGTTAATCATACACTTACCACATGGCCCAGCAATTCTACTCCCAGGTGTTTACCCATGTGAAATGAAAATTTATATTCACAATTAAATTTGCACATGAATATTTATGGTACCTTTATTCATAATAACCCCAAACTGGAAACAATACAGACATCCTTCAGCTGCTGTATGGATAAATTTATCTGCAGTACTATGGAATCCTGCTCAGCAACAAAAAGCAATAAACTACTGATACACACAACATGATGAATCTCAAATGCATTACAGTAAGAGAAACAAGCCAGACTCAAAACAACTACCTATGATATGCCCCGTTTCTATAACATTCTTATAAAGGTAAAAATCTAGGGTCAGAAAACACATCAGTGGGTGATAAAGGAAGGATAGTTGACTACAAAGGGACAATAGAGGATTTTCTGACATTCACAAAACTGTTCTGTATCTTGATTGCCATGGTGATTACAGGACTGTATATGTATCAATGTATACATATATAGGTGTGTCTATTAGAAATACACACTAAAAGAGGTTAATTTTGCTCTAAGTAAATTATGTCATGATTTTAAATAAAGAAGGAAAAAAGTTCCACATGCTCTGTTTAGCTCCCCAGCCTCGTGTGCTGTGAATGTCCCCTTATTCACTCCACTCATTGGTCATCTTCCACTTCTTCAAAAGCACCAGGCTTTATGACCTTTACACATACTATTCTTTGTCTGACAAACTACACATGCTTCATCAGTTAAATTTTACTTGTCTTTCAATCTCAACCTAAATCCTAGGTTCAAATCCAGGACCAACTGTTTACTGGTTGTGTAAAATATTAATGAATATCTCTGTAGGTTTCCATGTCTATAAAACTAGCAATATGAATAGCAGTTATCTTGTAAAGTTTCCTAGAGGATTACATGAGAAAATACGTATTTGTTGTTGTTTAGTTGCTAAGTCATGTCAGACTCTTATGCGACCCCAAAGGCTGAGCCCATCAGCCTCCTCTGTCCATGGGATTTCCCAGGCAAGAAGACTGAAGCAGGTTGCCACTTTCTTTTCCAGGGAATCTTCCTGACTCAAGGATCAAATCCATGTCTCCTGCATTGGCAGGTGGGTATTTTACCACTGGGTCACCAGGGAAGCCTGGCACAAAATAACATGATGCATTATAATTTTATATGATATAATTATCTCTCTTCAAGATCTTCCCTAACTCCCTTGTTATACTATCTCTTGTCATTTTCCTTCATGCTGCTAAGTCACTTCAGTCGTGTCCGACTCTGTACGACCCCATAGAGGGCAGCCCACCAGGCTCCTCCATCCCTGGGATTCTCCAGGCAAGAACACTGGAGTGGGTTGCTATTTCCTTCTCCAGTGCATGAAAGTGAAAAGTGAAAGTGAAGTCGCTCAGTCGTGTCCAACTTTCAGCGACCCCATGGACTGCAGCCTACCAGGCTCCTCTGTCCCTGGGATTTTCCAGGCAAGAGTACTGGTGTGGGGTGCCATTGCCTTCTCCAATCAATAAAATCTGTGTTAGTATATTCATTTGCATGTTCATTTACTATCCAACTCCATGGAAATTAGAATAATACCTGTTTCATGGACTCTACTTACTTATCTAGCTATCCATTCATCCACATTATATATGTCTCTGACACAACGTAGGTACTTATTAAATATCTGTTGAATGAACGAACAGTTAGAAGAATGGTGTCATAGATGAGCAGCATTCTCATAACTTGACCCCTCTCTGGGAGGCAAGTGCCATTGTGATCCTGACTACACTCACAAAGTAGCTGGGTCATGAATATTGCATGGTGGTTCTTTTTAGTTGGAGCTCAGCATCTGCTCCATAAAGTTAAGTGGCACTTCTTTTCCTCCTTACCCTACTCTGCTGCTTTGCCCCAGCACTGTGTCTGCATTCTCAGCTTCCCCGTGACAGAGTGGATAAGTCAGGCTCTGATGTGTAGACTGAGCCGTCTTCAGCTGATGGAGAGACTGAGAAGCCACCTTTAACCTCAGATGCCAATCCCATTCTCCACTCCACCTTGACCAGAAAGCCCTGTGTTCTGAAAAGTACACACAAACCTCAGCAGGACCCATCCTAGGATCCCCTTGGGATCCGAATCTGAGTATTGGGGGGATTGGTTCACAGATGGGATGAGAGTGTGTTCTGTGAGGAAGAAGACTTCTTAAATGAAAGAAATTTGTCAGCCAGAGCCCTAAACTCCTCTGCTCTGAGACTGTTCCCTGAGAGTGGGACTCAGGAAACGGAAGTCAGTTCTCTTACTGGCGGAGAAAGTATTACCAGAAACGCAAATGAAGACGGTGCAGACGTCGGTGGCCGGGAGGAAGCTGACGATGCCTGACGATGCCGGACTGTGGTGCATCAGGACACAGAAGGCGGAGCTCGAGAGGAAGCTGGTAAGCAGTGGGTGCAACACAAACGAACAGAGATCATCATGCGTATCAGTGGTCCCTTGAGCTAAAGCCCGGAATGCAAGCAGTGACTCAGCTCCGATGGGAGGCAGTCCACTCCTCCTTCCCTGAAAGGCTTTTGGAGAAAAGAGATCTTTTCAAGGTCTATAAACTGATGGGGACCAGGGAGTTTTCAGGCTCCACCTATCAGCCCTTTCCTGGGGGCTCAGATGGTAAAGAATCCGCCTGCAATGCAGGAGACCCGGGTTTGATCCCTGGGTGGGGAAGATCCCCTGGAGAACGGAATGGCTACCCACTCCAGTATTCTTGCCTGGAAAACCCCATAGACAGAGGAGCCTGGTGGGCTGTAGTCCATGGGGTCACAAACAGTTGTACACGACTGAGCGACTAACACTAAAAAGATTCAGACATAAAATTTAAGAAAGAGAATATCTGAAAGAACTGGACTATCTATGCGAACAGGTGGGAGTAGGGAATGCAGAGCTATTGAAATTTAGGAAACATTATTGTAAATGTTAATACTTTTTCTCACTCGCCAGCTGGCGAAGCTGGATAGATGTCAGTTATACTTGCTGATTGATTGAGCTGCGATCCATCATCATGGCCACTGTACCATTCCATCTGGCATTTAGACTCTGTGATTGGGATTGTTTGGGAAGAAGGCCAAGATAATCATATCTGGCTCACTGCAATCTGCTTCAGCAGCTGCATGTAAACCCAATCCACGGTCCAAAATATATCTGTCTATACAATATACATTTTATTTGGGGTTTGATTTAGAGGTGATAATATTAACAATAGGAACATTTTACATGAATGAGTGAAGAAAATCAGTGTGCTGAATGATAAAGTTCAACTTATGTTATTTAATAGAAGGCCATTTACAGTTATGAAAATTCCATATGGAATCATATCTCATGATTATCATACATACATATAAAACCAAATTACAGTTCATGCTGATAAATCACGGGTTAGCTAAAGACACTCCAAGGTCATAAAACTTAGTAATGTGTGAAATTTGCCAAGGTTACAATGAGGCAGTGGATTACTTTTGTTTCTTTGAAAAAATAACCTTTACAGACCATGTCACCAAACGAGCAATTAATAAGAAAGAACACATCATTAAACTCTGCTCTTGGGTAATTTATATGCCACAGTGTTCATTGTTCATAACCCAGCCATTTCTTCATGAATCATAACATTGTCTTAATTATCACTACCATTCTCTGGTAATTGGTTTCCTTCTCTCTTATCCATGAATAGTTTTAAAACCTTTGAAGTCTTTTGCAAAGCACGTACCTAGATGTCAGGTGGGTTGTCATTTTAGGAGCAAATTAACTCAAGTTTTCCTTTACAATGTTCTTAGGTAATAAGATATTCTTAGGTATCCAGATGCAGGAACAACAATGAAAATTACTTCTTTTACCATAATAACCATAAACTCTGTAGATATTTAGCAACAAACAGCCTCATTGTTCTGGATTTTCTAGAGATGTTGTTCAAAGCTTAACATTTCTGGAGCCTTCGGTAATGCAGTCTCTTGTGAATATGATCTGTCTTGGAATTGTTTCCTTAGACAAATAGGCAGAAACCAGCTGATGCAAGGCTGACTCATGCTGAGCTAAGTTATGGTAGTGGAGGGCCAGAGAGGCATAGAGTGATCCTCCTGGCCTTGTCTTAAAGAAAGATGATGGCTGTAGCTATTCACACAACTACAGTGCATGAGGTCATTTCTTTTAAAATGCAGACTTTTTCTTAAAAGAGTCCTTTGGGCAACCATGGTATCAGATCATTGGTCCGCCTGAATTGTGCACTTTTCAACCAATTGTTCTGATGTCATATAAATCCCGTCAGAAAGAGAAAGGAATAAATTTTTATTCAGCTAGTTTCTTCCTCAAAGCTGTGAGATGGCCTTAGACAATGGATTCATTGTGTTTTTATACCAAGTGAATATATTGCAAATGTATGTGGGCAGAGAAGGTGGATATAGAGTAGCATTGTGCCTCCCAAAACTTCATATGTGTACAAATTGCCTGGTAATCTTGTTTAAATGCAGATTCTAATTCAGTGGGTTTGGGGTGAGACCAGAGATGCTTCGTTTCTGGTAATAAATTCTCAAATAGTGCCAATCTTCCCAGTCTAAAGACCTAGATATGGTGTGAGTTCAGTTATCAACACTTTAACTGCAATCAAACACAATATTGGTATAGGTGAGAAACACTAGATATGGATTTGGAGTACAGGTTTTATAGCTGGAAAGATGTGGGTTTACATTTCCACACTTAATTCAACAACTAAGGACTTAAGTCACATAAGCCTTCAGAGCCCCATCTGTATGGGGATAATTATACCCACACCAGAGGGCTATTGTTACACATAGAAATGTATAAATGACATTTTTTATTTCAAAGGCATAGCTCAGGGCTTAGCATAGAGCAATTGCTCGATAAATGAAATTGAGATCAGTCCCCCTGGGGCTAAGCCCGCTTATGTGCCCAAGGCGTGACTCAGGGTCCTTGTCTACGTCATCTACCTGAGCTGACACCTCAACTCCAAATTAACAACACTTCATTTCATTTTTAGCTTCCAATTTAGGGAATATGAATATTTAACCCTTTGCCTTTCAGAATTTCCGTTGTTTTATCAATAACAAAAATAAATGAACTTCAAGGGTATACGATGTTGATAAACATGCTCCCATAAGAAATTTTTTAAAATTATGAGTTGCAATAATTTCTCAAAATCATTTGATGAGTATCTTCATGCCCAAAAAAGTGATAAACGAATGCAAGGCTTACACACAGTTGTAGTTTGGAGGTTTGTCTCTCACATGCAGCTGGACACAGAGGCCCTCATTCCTGCTCAGAGAAGTGGCTGCTCCCTGCCTTCTGTGCACCATGGACTCTTCTGTTACTTCTCCAATTGGCTGCACCTTAGTAGACCAGTCACTGCTGATCCTCTACGTCTGTTGGGCCCCCAGAGCTCCACCAGACCCACCACTAACTCTCTGAGTTCTAATGGTACCAGGGCTGTCCTGTGGGGGAAACGAGAGGAGGCACTCAATCTTCTCATTGCATGCTGTTTAAGATATCTCCAAGTAGGCATGCCCAAATCCAGATGAGTCACTGAAAATATGACTCACTGAATTACTGGAAAAGTGTTTTTTGCATTTTTACAGGTTCTGTGTCCTAGGATTCAGACGTTGACTGGGAAACCTGAACAAAACAAAATTGTGATCAACATTTGCTGCATCATTCTGCCCTCTGATCAGCTCCGTGCAGATCCACTGTGCCTCCACCAAACTGCCCAGAGGCATAGCAGCTCCCGACAGGGGCTGTACCCCAGACATGCTCAGCTGTGTCTCGTCCCAAAGGCAGAAAGCTTGCCTGCTTCCCCAGGAGACTCACAGAGCCATGTAAATAGGCCTCTGAGGCCCAGGCTCATCAACTTACCTGACATTTATAGACATTTCTGAATATGCTTTCACTCTGGTCATACTTAGGCTCCCTCTTGCACCCTGAACATCAAAGTGCTGAGAAGCTCTAATGAGGAAAATCAAAAGAAAGGAAAGAAAGAAAAATAATATGTATGGATTGCTTAATATCTGAAGGCACATTGTTAATTTCTTTACAGATAAATTCTTTCCACACAAAAATTAATGAAATAGTTTGGTTTTCTGTCCCTATTGCCTAAATAAAGAAATTGAAGCTTCGAGGCAGCAAGTGACTTGACCAAAGTTTCCACATTAGTAAGCTCCAAGTTAGGATTTCAGCCCAAGCTTGGCCTCAAAGATCATGCTCTTTCTACTCTACCACACCACAAAGAACTATAAATTGAGAACAGAAGTGCCCACAAAGAGCTAATCTATTAATGTGTTGAATGCTAATGAACATCAGTCAATTGATAGGCATTAGCTGTGACACATTTGCCAGGAATATGACCCTCCTTTTGCAAATAGTCTCATTATTTATAGGGCATTGAAAATTGCTTCACTGATATATTAATCATATTTTAGTACAATATTACTACTTACTAAATTCTGATGTTATAATACCCTATTTGTATGATGCCACACAACTGGTTAGAAAGTGAAAAAATGAAGCTAAAAGATTTACCATCTCTAAATATATAAAAGAATTAACTGATTTTTTTTTTTAACTATACTCAAACTCTTCTCATACTGATCATGAGGTTCTCAAGGCAAGAATATTGAAGTGGTTGGCTATTCCCTTCTCCAGTGGACCACATTCTGTCAGACCTCTCCACCATGACCTGCCCATCTTGGGTGGCCCCACAGGCATGGCTTAGTTTCATGATAGGATACTGAAAGAGGAACTCTCCAGGTCAGTAGGTGCCCAATATGCTACTGAAGATCAGTGGAGAAATAACTCCAGAAAGATTGAAGGGATGGAGCCAAAGCAAAAACAACACCCAGTTGTGGAGGTGGCTGGTGATAGGAGCCAGATTCGATGCTTTAAAGAGCAGTCTTGCATAGGAACCTGGAATGTTAGGTCCATGAATCAAGGCAAATTGGAAGTGGTCAAACAGGAGATGATAAGAGTGAACATTGACATGCTAGGAATCAGTGAACTAAGATAACTGGAATGGGTGAATTTAACTCAGATAACCATTATATCTACTGCTGTGGGCAGGAATCCCTTAGAAGAAACGGAGTAGCATCGTGGTCAACAAAAAGTCAGAAATACAGTTGAGTTCAGTTCGGTCAGTCGCTCAGTCATGTCTGACTCTGCGACCCCATGAATCGCAGCACGCCAGTTTTCCCTGTCCATCATGAACTCCCGGAGTTCACTCAGACTCATGACCATCGAGTAAGTGATGCCATCCAACCATCTCATCCTCTGTCATGCACTTCTCCTCCTGCCTCCAATCCCTCCCAGCATCAGAGTCTTTTCCAATGAGTCAACTCTTCACATGAGGTGGCCAAAGTACTGGAGTTTCAGCTTCAGCATCATTCCCTCCAAAGAAAACCCAGGGCTGATCTCCTTCAGAATGGACTGGTTGGCTCTCCTTGCAGCCCAAGGGACTCTCGAGAGTCTTCTCCAACACCACAGTTCAAAAGCATCAATTCGTCGGTGCTCAGCTTTCTTCACAGTTCAACTCTCACATCCATACATGTCTACTGGAAAAACCATAGCCTTGACTAGACGGACCTTTGTTGGCAAAGTAATGTCTCTGCTTTCGAATATGCTATCTAGGTTTGTCATAACTTTTCTTCCAAGGAGTACGCGTCTTTTAATTTCATGGCTGCAGTCACCATCTGCAGTGACTTTGGAGCCCTTCCCTCCCCCCCAAAAAAACCAACAAATCTAACACTGTTTCCACTGTTTCCCCATCTGTTTCCCATTAAGTGATGGGACCAGATTCCATTATCTTCGTTTTCTAAATGTTGAGCTTTAAGCCAACTTTTTCACTCTTCTCTTTCACTTTCATCAAGAGGCTTTTTAGTTCCTCTTCACTTTCTGCCATAAGGGTGGTATCATCTGCATATCTGAGGTTATTGATATTTCTCCCGGCAATCTTGATTCCAGCCTGTGCTTCTTCCAGCCCAGCATTTCTCATGACGTACTCTGCATATAAGTTAAAGACCATCCCAATGGAAAAGAAATGCAAAAAAGCCAAATGGCTGTCTGAGGAGGCCTTACAAATAGCTGTGAAAAAAAGAGAAGTGAAAAGCAAAGGGAAAAGGAAAGATACAAGCATCTGAATGCAGAACTCCAAAGAATAGCAAGAAGAGATAAGAAAGCCTTCCTCAGTGATCAATGCAAAGAAATAGAGGAAAACAACACAATGGGAAAGACTAAGGATCTCTTCAAGAAAATTAGAGATACCAAGGGAACATTTCATGCAAAGATGGGCTCAGTAAAGGACAGAAATGGTATGGACCTAACAGAGGCAGAAGATATTAAGAAGAGGTGGCAAGAATACACAGAAGAACTGTACAAAAAAGATCTTCATGACCAAGATAATCACGATGGTGTGATCACTTACCTAGAGCCAGACATCCTAGTATGTGAAGTCAAGTGGGCCTTAGAAAGCATCACTACCAACAAAGCTAGTGGAGGTGATAGATTCCAGTTTAGCTATTTCGAATCCTGAATGATGATGCTGTGAAAGTGTTGCACTCAATATGCCAGAAAATCTGGAAAACTCAGCAGTGGCCAAAGGACTGGAAAAGGTCAGTTTTCATTGCAATTCCAAAGAAAGGCAATGCCAAAGAATGCTCAAACTACCACACAATTGCACTCATCTCACATGCTAGTAAAGTAATGCTCAAAATTCTCCAAGCCAGGCTTCAGCAATACGGGAACTGTGAACTCCCTGATGTTCAAGCTGGTTTTAGAAAAGGCAGAGGAACCAGAGGTCAAATTGCCAATTGCCAATATCATGGAAAAAGCAAGAGAGTTACAGAAAAACATCTATTTCTGCTTTATTGACTTTGCCAAAGCCTTTGACTGTGTGGATCATGATAAACTGTGGAAAATTCTGAGAGAGATGGGAATACCAGAGCACCTGACCTGCCTCTTGAGAAATCTATATGCAGGTCAGGAAGCAACAGTTAGAACTGGACATGGAACAACAGACTGGTTCCAAATAGGAAAAGGAGTACATCAAGGTGGTATATTGTCACCCTGCTTATTTAACTTATGTGCAGAGTACATCATGAGAAACACTGGGCTAGAGGAAGCACAAGCAGGAATCAAATTGCTGGGAGAAATGTCAGTAACCTCATATATGCAGATGACACCACCCTTATGGTAGGAAGTGAAGGGGAACTAAAAAGCTTCTTGATGAAAGTGAAAGAGGAGAGTGAAAAGTTGGCTTAAAGCTCAACATTCAGAAAATGAAGATAATGGAATCTGGTCCCATCACTTCATGGCAAATAGACGGGGAAACAGTGTCAGACTTGAATTTTTGGGCTCCAAAATCACTGCAGATGGTGACTGCAGCCATGAAATTAAAAGATGCTTACTCCTTGGAAGAGCATCCTGGCAGTTTTGAACCCATTCTCAAAGGACCTAAATGAGTTATTTTCAACATAAAATCCCTGACTCCTACTGAACCGTAAGAAACCTCTGCATTTTCATGGTCTGACTTCCCCAACTGAGAAGCAACGTTAGCTAGGTAGGTGTGTTTGAATTTGACCCAAACATCTATCTTCAGTAATTTACTTAATTCCTTAGAGCCTTAGTTTTCTCATACCTTGATTCTCAAGGGTGATATAGGAGAATGGTTCAAGATGGTGACATAGAAGGATCCTGAACGCATCTTCTCCCACACCAAAATTACAGCTACATGTGGGAAAATTTCCTCTGCAAAGCAAAAAATCCTCCAAAAATCACTGAGCAACACTTACACATTAAAAGAATAGGGGAAAATAAAACACTGAAATAGATGGAAGAGGCTGAGACACCATCTGATCATAAACCCTACACTTGGTGTGGCAACCTACAGTTAGGAGTGAACTCATAACCCCTACCTCCTCCCTAAGGAGCAAAGGATTTGAACCCCATATCTGACACCCCAATTTTTTTAATATAAATTTATTTTAGTTGGCGGTTAATTACTTTAAAATGTTATATTGGTTTTCCCATATATCAACATGAATCCGCCACAGGTATACACGTGTTCCTCATCCTGAACCCCCCTCCCTCCTCCCTCCCTGTACCATCCCTCTGGGTCGTCCCAGTGCACCAGCCCCAAGAATCCAGTATCCTGCATCAAACTGGACTGGTGATTCGTTTCATATATGATATTATACATGTTTCAATGCCATTTTCCCAAATCATCCCACCCTCGCCCTCTCCCACAGAGTCCAAAAGACTGTTCTATACATCTGTGTCTCTTTTGCTGTCTCGCATACAGGGTTATTGTTAACATCTTTTTAAATTCCACATATATGCGTTAGTATACTATATTGGTGACACCCCGACTTTTAAGACCTGCATCTGAGAGATGAGCCTCCAAAACATTTATCTTTGAAAGTCAAAGTTGCTATAGTGTGCACGTGTGCTCAGTTGTGTCTGACTCTTGGTGACCCCATGGGCTGTGGCTCACCATGCGGACTCTCCAGGCAAGAATACTGGAGTGGGTTGCCGTTTCCTCCTCCAGGCGATCTTCCTGACCCAGGAATCAAACCGAAGTCTCCTGCATCTCCCGTACTGGCAGGCAGATTCTTTACCCCTGCTATAGTGTGCTGCTCTTTAAATCATTAGGTGCCATGCAGATGATGGTGTTTCCATATTGGATCTTTTGCTGTAGATATTAATCAGCCCTAAAATAATCTTTTTAAACCAGGGCTACAATAATGGTACTATAAAGGATTCTGAGATATGAATTTTTTGACAGTTGGTTTCTGATAGTTTTCCTGTTTTATTTTTGCTCTTACAAAGCAAGAAAATGTCCTAAGGCAATTTGCAGATGGGTAGAAAATCATGAGAAATTCTACAACAAGAGTCTCTTTTCTAGGCTCTTCTCCACTTAAGTTACGCATGGTGTCCTACATCCCATCTATTGCTTCCCAAGTTATTAGCAAACAACACATTTCAGAACACTGGAATACCCACTGTTAGCCTCCCAGCTCTAGCAATCCTATCTAGAAGAGCAGCTCTGGTAATCCCACCCAGGCAACCGTTTTCACTTCTTGGACATTCAGCAGAGAACACAGAGAACTCACTAGGCAGAGACGGAAGGAACTGGAAGCAAAGGTGACTCCTCTCATCTTTCGACCCCATGCCCAGAGCATCAGCTACTGTCTGAATGATATCACCAAAAAGGGGGTAGGATAACCCCACCTGTCTCTAAATATATCATTCAGTGGGCTTGTCCCTTATAATTCATTACCCAAATGAGATAATGACATAATGCACATGATATCCATGACATAATTTATATAAAATCCTTAAGCACAGTGTCTGGCACATAGTGAGATGTCAATAAATTTAACTGTTTGAGATATTATGATTAGTCGTTCATATGAAGTGTGGCATTAAAACTACTTTAGACACAAGACAATATATTGAGCCCAGAAGAGGCATTCATACTCAGTCCACCAGTGGCTCTCTAGATTCAACCTTTAGCCCTGGCAGGACCCCTAGGAATAGGACATGGGATGGGGCTTTTTGATTTGAAAGATTTAAAGAGTTGATGCGGGAGAGCAGAGTCAGGAGGATCCTGTGATGGAATGAGATGAGGATGCGAGGGTCCTGCTGGGAAAATTAAGATGCAAAGTGGAGGAGAAAGATGAAAGCTTCTGTGGAGTAATATAAAGAATCCTGCTCAAGAATCAGGAGACATGATCCTCATCCAAGCTCAGCCCCCAGCCAGCTGTGTGACTTTTCCAAGTCACTCAGTCTGTCTAAGTGTCAGTGTATTCAACTACCAAGTGATGGAGTGGGGGTAGTCCCTCCTTAGAACCTTCCAAGAGTACCAAAGACAAAGCTTTCCTACTTTTCTTAAGCCAGGCTCTATGTGTAATAATTTCATAATGTAGAGGAAAACTTTGAAGAGTTCTATAAATGTAACAACTCTGAGAGCTATATCAAGTGACGAACAAATGAGTCTGGGCCTGGCGTGCTGCAGTCCGTGGGGTGACAAAGAGTTGGACATGACTGAGAAACTGAACTGAACTGAACAAATGAGCCAAGACAACAAATCTACACTTTATAAAACACAGTACAGGGACTTCCCTGGTGATCTGGTGGTTAAGATTTGGCCCTCCAATGCAGAGGGTGCAGGTTCAATCCTTGGTCAGGGTAAAATCCTGCATGCTCACAGCCAAAAACCCAAAACATAAAACAGAAACAAAATTGTAACAAATTCAATATAAACTTTAAAAATGGTCCACACCAAAAAAAAAAAAAAAAAAAAACCTTACAAAAAATAAAATAAAACTTGATACAGTGTCTATTGTCTCAAGACTCCAGTAAATCTTATCCACATCTTACTTTTTTTTTTCAGTGTAAAACCAATAAAGATACCCTGAAAAAACACTTTTTAAACAATTATATTTCAACTGGTAGAGAACAGGCATGTCAGAACCTTTGTAGTTGTTAAGAATTCAAAAATATATATGTTCTAACATTGGTTTGTTTCCATTCATGGTATATTATTTCTTTGGAAATTATTAAGAATGTTGAAGAAAAGCATGAGATTATTATATTTATCAAAATAAGGAGGCAAGTCACCAGACAGAAAAAGAACTGGATGTTAAAGTGAAGATGTTTTTATTTTCTCCTACTATTTTCTAAGGAAAGTAAAAGCTTTCTATTAACCTTCTTGCTTTAGTAAAATAATAGGCTTAACATTTTGGAGTGTTTGTACAACAGAGAAGTAAAGGGGATTTTGAAAGTTCTCCCAACTCAGCCCAATGATTTATGAAGATAGAAATAGAAAATGATATAAGATTATAAGAACCTCAAATAGATTCCCGAGCCAGTGGTAGACAGTTGGAATGAAAAAATGAGCAAGTGATGAGAAATTTATATATAAATTAATAGCCTCAGAATTCAATTGAGCTCCAGAAAAACAAATAGTCAACGTTCACTCAGCAAGTCCCATCAATTTACATGCAGGGAAGCTTTGGCATAGGGTGTGATTTAATAGCCGTGTTCAACTAATCTTCACAAATCAAGAGGACACTGCTACACTTCCATGTCTAAAGAATGTGCTTTGAGCTGCTTTGCCAACTAGAGAGATGGATAGGTTTGCAACGATCTATCCACATTCTTTGGCCCCAAAGCAAACACATTTGACTCTAAGCACAAATGTCCAGGCAGCTGTTCAAGGTCAGAGTATGATCTGTTGTCCTGGCTCAGATTAAGGCTCATGAATCTTCATAGGATGGATCCAACCAATATACAGTGAGCAATTCTTCTGATTCTTCTTTCTAAAAATACTTCTTTGATTATTTCATTGCACGAGTCAAACACTTTCCATGGTCACAGACTGAAAGATCCATATACAAAAATAAAATGTATTCCTTATCCATTTTGCTGCCTCAGTTACTCTCCTGTTGCATGCCTCCAGTGTATTTTTAATCACAGTTATTGCACTGCTCATTGTTGATTGCTTATTCTTTAATTCTTCTAGGTCCTTGTTAAACATTTCTTGCATCTTCTTGACCTGTGCCTTCCGTCTATCTCTCTGGACCTCCAGTTTGTTTTCAAGATTTTGCTGCATCAAACAATTAAAAATTAAAGTTTTAAAAATTCTATTTTCAGTAACATAAAAAACTGCTTAGTATTTGAGAATTAGTTGTTAAAAGACATTCAAGACCTGAAAATTATAAAATATGCTGAGCGACAATAAAGAGAACCTAAGTAAATGAAATGGCATTTGTATAAATTAGAAGATTAAATATTGTTAACCTGTCAGGTCTATACAAATTGATCTATAGATTTGTATTAGCTTTAGTTCTCCACAGAAATAGAATCAACAGAATAGAATCAACCACAGATAGATGCTTCCAGAAATAATGTTTAACTGATTATCTAGACACCATGTAGCCCAGTCAAGTTGACACATAAAATTAACCATTACAAGACTCAATGTAATTCCAGCTGGAATTAGAACTAATTCTGAAGTTTATATAGAAATGTAAAGAACCCGAATACAAGTAAACCTAATTTTTTGCACTTTGCTGATGGATGCTTCACAGGTATTATGTATTGTACAGACTAAAAATGTGTGGCAGCCATGTGATGAACAGGTCTATTGGCACTATTTTCCCAACAGCATTTGCTCAGTTCATGTCTCTATGTCACATTTTAGTAATTCTCTCAAATTTCAAACTTTTTCAGTATTATTCTCTTTCTATGGTGATCTGTGATAAGTGATTTTTACATGTTATTATGATAATTGTTTAGGGGCACCATGAACCACACTCATATAAGATGGCAAGCTTAATACTTGCTATGTATGTTCTGACTACTCCACCAGCCGCCTGTCTCTCTCCCTTTTCACAGGCCTCTCTCTTCCCTCAGAGGCAACAATACTGAAATCAGGCCACTTAATAACCCTACAATGGCCTTTAAGTGTTCAAGTGATAGGAAGAGTTGCATGTCTCTCATTTTAAATCAAATGCTAGAGATGATTAAGCTTAGTGAGAAGGCGTGTCAAAAGCTGAATCTGGCCAAAAGCTAAGCCTCTTGGGCCAAACAGCCAAAGGAAAAGTTCATGAAGGGAGTTCAAAGTGCTACTCCAGTGAACACGCAAATGATAAAAAGGCAAAACAAACTGATTGCTCTGTAAATAAAGTTTTAGTGGTCTGGATAGAAAACCAAATGAAGCACAACATTCCCTTAAGATCAAGTTGAATCCAGAGCAAGGCCCTAACTTGCTTCAATTTTATGAAGGCTGAGAGAGGTGAGGAAGCTAGTAGAGGTTGGCTCATGATATTTAAGGAAAGAGGTCATCTGTATTACATAAAAGTGCAAGGTGAAACCACAAGTATTGAGGTATTGGGTTGGCCAAAAGTTTGGGGTTTTCCCACAAAACCTTTTGGCCAATTCAATAGAAGCTGCAATAAGTTATCCAGAAGATCTAGCTAAGATAGTCAATGAAGGTGGATATACCAAACAACAGATTTCCATTGTAGACAAAACAACCTCATATTGGAAGAAGATGTCATCTAGGACCTTCATAGCTAGAGAGAAGTCTATGCTTGGTTTCCAAGCTTCAAAGGACAAGCTGACTCTCTTGTTAGGGGCTAATGTGGTTGGTGACTTAAAGGTGATACAATGCTCGTTTACCATTCTGAAAATCCTAGGTAACCTATTCTGTCTTTGCTCTAGAAATGAAACACATAATTCTAATGCCAGCACATTGGTTTACAGATAGTTTACTGATTATTTCAAGCCTACTATTGAGACCTACTGCTCAGGAAAAAAAGATTTCTTTCAAAATATTACTGCTCACATCTGGTCACCCAAAAGCTCCCATGCAGAGGTACAATGAGTTTTAAGTTGTTTTCTTGCTTGCTAGCACAAAATCCAGGGGCTTCCCAGGTGGAGCAGTGGTAGAGAATCCGCCTGCCAATACAGGAGACACCATAGACATTCATTTGATCCCTGGGTCAGGAAGATCCCTTGGAGCAAGAAATGGCAACCCACTCCAGTACTCTTGCCTGGAGAATCCCATGCACAGAGGAGTCTGGTGGGCTACAGTCCATGGGGTCGCAAGGAGTGAGACACAACTGAGCAACTGAGGACACACACAATGCAACATCCATTCTGCAGCCCATAGATAAAGGAGTCATTACAACTCTCAAGTAATATTATTTCATAAGTAATATTATTCAATATTAATTATTAAATATCAATAATTATTCAATATTCCAAGTGTTATTATTTAATAAATCCATTTTGCAAGCCTATCTATTCCATAGATAGTGGTTCCTCTGGTGGATCTGGCAAAAGTCAACTGAAAACTTTCTGGAAGGGATTCACCATTCCAGGTGCCATTAAGAACATTCACAGTTCATAGGAAGTGGTTGAAATAGCAAATTAATAGCAATTTGGAAGAAGTTCATTCCAACTTTCCTGGATGACTTTAAGGGCTTCAAGACTTCAGTGGAAAAAGTAACTAAAGATGTGGTAGAAATAGCAAGAGAACTAAAATTAGAAGTGAGCCTAAAGGTGTGACGGATGTGCTGAAATTTCATGATACAATTTTAATGGATGGAAGTGGTTTCTTGAGGTTGCATCCACTCCTGGTGAAGATGCTGTGAAGATTGTTGAACAAAGAATTGAGAACATTACATAAACTCAGTTGATAAAGCAATAGCAGGGTTTGAGAGAAGTGACTCTCATTTTGGAAGAAATTCTAATGAGGGTAAAGTGTTATCAAACAGCATTTCTGCTACAAAGAAATATTCATGAAATGAAGAATCAATCAATGCAGCCAAACTTCATTGCTGTCTTATTTTTTAAAAATTTGTAGCTTTCCCAACCTCATCAACCACCAGTCAGCAGCAATCGACACTGAGGCAAGACCTTCCTCCAGCAAAAATTTTACAACTGGCTAAAGGCTCAGGTGATGGTTACCATTTTCTAGCAATAAGGGATTTTTCAATTAAAATATGTACATTTTCAGACATAATGCTGTTGCACACTTTAATAGACTAAAATATAAAATAAATACACTAAAATATAGGGTAAAGATAATCTATATGCACTGGGAAACCAAAAAAAATTCATATGACTTGCTCTTCAGTTCAGTTCAGTTCAGTTCAGTCACTCAGTTGTGTCTGACTCTTTGCGACCCCATGAATTACAGCATGCCAGGCCTCCCTGTCCATCACCAACTCTGAGTTCACTCAAACTTATTTCCATCTAGTTGGTGATGCCATCCAGCCATCTCATCCTCTGCCATCCCTTTCTCCTCCTGCCCCCAATCCTTCCCAGCATCAGAGTCTTTTCCAATGAGTCAACTCTTCACATGAGGTGGCCAAAGTATTGGAGTTTCAGCTTCAGCATCAGTCCTTCCAAAGAACACCCAGGACTGATCTCCTTTAGGATGGACTGGTTGGATCTCCTTGCAGTCCAACAGACTCTCAAGAGTCTTCTCCCACACCACAGTTCAAAAGCATCAATTCTTCAGCACTCAGCTTTCTTCACAGTCCAACTCTCACATCCATACATGACTTGCTTTATTGTGATACAAAAGTCTGTCTAGTCAAAGCTATGGTTCCAGTAGTCATGTATTGATGTGAGAGTTGAACTATAAAGAAAGCTGAATGCCAAAGAATTGATGCTTTTGAACTGTGGTATTGAAGAAGACTCTTGAGAGTTCCCTGGACAGCAAGGAGATCCAACAGTCCAATCTAAAGAAAATAAGTCTTGAATATTCACTGGAAGGGCTGATGCTGAAGCCAAAACTCAATATTTTGGCCATTTGATGCACAGAACTGATTCATTTGAAAAGACCCTGATTTGGGGAAAGATTGAAAGCAGGAGGAGAAGGGGATGACAGAGGATGAGATAGTTGGATGGCATCACTGACTGAATGGGCATAAGTTTGAGTAAACTCCGGGAGTTGGTGATGGACAGGGAAGCCTGTGGTGCGGCAGTCCATGGGGTTGCAAAGAGTTGGACATGACTGAGTGACTGAACTGAACTGATTGTGATACTCACTTTACTGCCGTGGTCTAGAACTGAACTCACAATATCCCCAAGAGATGCCTGTTGACAAAACAATTTTGTAAATGAATGACAAGTTTGGGAACTCACACTACCTGAATCTAAGAGAAATTACAGCACTGTAGAAATCAAGCAGGTTTGGAAGTAGTGTGAGTCTAGACAAATACGTCAATGGAAAGAATTAAGAGTGTAGAAGTAGAACCAAATGTTAATTTTACTTTCAACAAACCTGCAAGCAACTCAATGGAGAAAGGAATGTCATCCTAACAAATACTGCTGGGAAAACTGGATACACATATGGGGAAAAATAAGTAAATAGTCACCAGTCTCTACCTTACACCAGACATAAAAGTTAATTCTAAATGAACTACAGGTCTAAACATAAGAGCTAAATCTATAAAACTTCTGAATGAAAAGAGTCTCAAATTAGAAACAGTTTAAATGCTCATCAACGGGAGAATGAATAAATAAAGCATGTTATAGTCTTACAATGAAGTACTAGTCAGCAATACAAAGGGCAAAGTACTTACTTACACAAAACACAGAAGAACCCAAAATTATTATGCTGAATAAAAAATGTTGAATTTGAGAAAATATGTAAATATTCATATAAACAATGCTCCAAATCAAATGTTGAGCATTTTCCCACCATTCCATACCCCTTTCCAAGCCAATCTCAAACTCCAAATAGGTAGCTAGTTCTGTGTTTTCTACCACCATAAATAAATTTCATCAGTTCTGGAACAGCATACAAATGGAATTTATAATAAATACTTTTCATATCTTTGTCTGATAAAAGTTTAATATATTAATGTACATGTCCTATGTGCGAATATGCAATATGTGTATATGTGTGTGTGTGTAAATGTTTATAAATATACACATATGTGTGTGTGTGTATACATACATCCCAAACCCTGTAAAACATGTATGTCACTTTGGTGAAACTAAAAGATATTTTTATCAATGAAATAATGCAAATTTTTGTTTGAAAATTCAAAACAGTCCTGTCTGAGTACTTCAACTTTTCAATAATTAATTAGTATACTAATGGAGCACAAAAATGTTTTAGATTGTTCTGGAGGTAGCAAGCACAGTAGAAGCACACTGGTAGGAAGTTGAGAAACATTTTCCAATGTTCTGGCCCTGCTACTAACTACTAATAGTAACTTAGACAAGTCATTCAGTCTCTTTGGCCTCACTTCCTTCAGGGGTTACAGTCATTGATCTTCCACCTTCAAAATTTCATGATAGAACTTCCACTCTATTGTATATGACTGACTAGAACAAACGACTAACCTACTGCTGCTAACAATAAATATCAAAAGACATATCATTTAGATCTAGTTCTTTGACCAAAGAGCAATTAAGTAAGAGATTAAGGACCAAAGATTACTAGAAAAAGATCATTTATTTGGAAATTAAGAAATGTGAGGGTGAAAAAAATAAAGAGTAAAAAATTTCAAATTTCAAATATTTAGAATGAATTGTGGTACTGGAGAAGACTCTTGAGAGTCCCTTGGACGGCAAGGGGATCCAACCAGCCCATTCTAAAGGAAATCAGTCCTGAATATTCATTGGAAGGACTGATGTTGAAGCTGAAACTCCAATAATTTGGCCACCTGATGTGAAGAGCTGACTCACTGGAAAAGACCCTCATGCTGGGAAAGATTGAAGGCAGGAGGAGAAGGGGACAACAGAGGATGAGACGGTTGGATGACATCACCGACTCAATGGGCATGAGTTTGAGTAAACTCCGGGAGTGGTGATGGACAGGGAAGCCTGTATCCTGCAGTCCATGGGGTCGTAAAGAGTCGGACACGACTGAGTGACTGAACTGAACTGAATAATAAAAACATGTTTTTCAGGATGATTTGAGGGCAGTAATTTGTAACCTTAAAATCATTTATTATAAAGAAAAATCTCTGAAAATTCATGAGCTAAGCCTCAAAATTCAAAATTAGAAAAGGAAAATTGGAATAAACACAAAGAAAATAGAAGAATGAAAACAATAAGGATGAGAATAGAAATGAAGACAGGAATTACAAAGAAAAAATTTAGCCTTTCTGGGAAAATCATTTTCAAGACTGATCAATCCAAAAAGAAACTACTTAAGATAAAGGAGTTTACCCACAGGTTTCATTGGATTAAAAATGTAAGATGATTTTTTTGTGTCAAAAATTTGAAAATTTGGAGAAAAAGGAAAAGTTCTCAGAAAAAAAACATAATTTATTGAAACTTGCTTCAGAGGAATTAAAAATATGAGCCTATAACAATTAAAAATCATTTTAAAAATTTCCCACACAAATACAGCAGACCGGAAAAATTTTCCAAACATTAAAAGAAAAAGAAATTAGAAACATATGCAAACTAGTCTAGCGCACATGAAAGAAGGACACTCCCTAACTCGGTGTTTTGGGTTAGCACAGTCTGGAGAGTTAAACTGGACAATGACAAAATTAAAAAGATAATATGATGAGCCAATCACTTCATGCAATTTGTTCCAGGAAATCCTAAATAAAATACTGGCAAAGTCTATTTAGCAATGTTTAATGTATAACAATGTTTAAGGGCTTCCCAGATGGCTCAGCTGTAAAGAGTGTGCCTGCAGTGCAGGAGAGGAAAGAGATGCAACCTCTGTCCCTGGGTCAGGAAAATCCCCTAGAGGAGGAAATGGCAACACACTCCAGTATTCTGGCCTGGAAAATTCCATTGACAGAGAAGCCTGGTGGGCTACAGTCCGTGGTGTTACAACTGAATGACTTTCACTTTCATCTATAATGGTTAAAATGGAAAACAGCCCAAATTTCACCAAAGAGAAAGGGGTAACCAAGTTGTGCTGCAGTCATCTAACACGGTGCTGTATAGAATTCAAAATTGTCCACACAGGGAGCTTAAATCCGGTGCTCTGGGACAGCCTAAAGGGGTGGGAAAGGGTGGGAGGTGGGAGGGAGGGAAGTTCAAGGAACTTATGTGCTCCTGTGGCTGAGTCATGTTGATATATGGTAGAAACCCACACAATATTGAAAAGCAATTATCCTACAATTAAAAATAAATAAAATTTTTTAAAAAGTGTCTGTTTACATGCATCCATATAGATAAACTTCACAAATGTGAAACTGCACATAACAAGTAGGTTGCCGAATTATACCCTCAGCCTGATTCCACTTAGAAAAAGCTAAGGGATATTATAATATGTGGTTTTAAAATAAGCCCTGGGATAGATAAACACAGTATCCACCATAGTGGTTAAGTCTGGGGAGGGAGATGGATTGCAATAGGAGAGCCTAACTGGGCCTTCTGATGACCCTCTGACAATAATCTCTTTCTTTCTTATACTGAGGTGGTAAGTGTGGGGTTGTTCATTTTTGTATTTACAAAAATACTATAAATGTGCTTATTGCTATAAATATTCTTTGTTGTTGTTGTTGTTTAGTAGATAAGTCATGTCTCTTTTGTGACCCCATAGACAGTAGCTTGCCAGGCTCCTCTGTTCACAGGATTTTCCAGGCAAAAATACTAAAGTGGGCTGCCATTTCCTTCTCCAGGGGATCTTCCTAACCCAGGAATTAAACCCATAGCTCCTGCCATATCTCCTGCATTGTAGGCAAACTCTTTACTGCTGACCCACTAGGGAGCCCATAATACTCTTTGGTGTGTGAAAATATTTAATTTTTAAGCATTTTTAAACATTCTCTGATTTCTGTGCCTAATATGCTGGTGACATCAAGGAAGTACCTAGCCCTTGCCTCATAATTTTACAACAACAAAAAAACATTCCTTTCAGCATGTGTCCTTGGTGATTAGAAATTTCTTCTCATTTCCTTCTTGCTTTGACAAGGGATAAAACAAATGTCCTTTAGGGAGAATGAGAGATGATTCTAGAAACCCCTTCCAAATTTTGAGACATGTTTGCTCTTCATTTAAATGATAAATCAGCAATTACTATTGGGCCTTTATCTGAATTAAAAGAAAGTATGTTGCAAAGCACAGGATCAAGGTCCAGCCACGAGGACACAAGAACTGGTTGCAAAATGCCTCCTACTGTTTTAAGAGGCTTTACACTGCTAGGACAATGATTATTATATGCATTTACCAGTGGGGTTTATGAGGAACCAGGAAGAGAAAAACCATGGACAGAATTAAAAGTCTTCATGAGAGAACCAAAGTGGAGATTCAATTTTTCTCATTCCTAGGCCTGCATTCTTTTTTTTTTTTAATAAAGTACATTACATTATATATTAAGGATAAATTCATAAAATAGTAAAAAGAAATATTTTTAGAAAATTGACAGGCAAACAAGAAACTTTTTAAAAATTTTAATTGAAATATAGTTGATTTACAATGTTTTAGGTATACATCAAAGTGATTCAGTTATACACATATATATATTCTTTTTCAAATTATTTTTTGTTATACTTTATTACAAGATATTGAATATAGCTCCCTGTATTATACAGTGGGATCTTATTGATTATCTACTTTATAGATTGTATATCTGTTAATTGCAAATTCCAAATTTATCCCTCCTCCCCATTTCCCCATTGGTGACCATAAGCTTGTTCTCTGTCTGTGAGTCTATTTCTGTTTTGTTTATAGGTTCGTATGTATCATTTTTTAGATTTTACATATAAGTAATATCATATTTCATACTGTTCATACTGTTCATGGGGTTCTCAAGGCAAGAATACTGAAGTGGCTTGCCATTCCCTTCTCCAGTGGACCACATTCTGTCAGACCTCTCCACCATGACCCTCCCATCTTGGGTTGCCCTGCAGGCATGGCTTGGTTTCATTGAGTTAGACAAGGGTGTGGTCCTAGTGTGATTAGATTGACTAGTTTTCTGTGAGATGGTTTCAGTGTGTCTGCCCTCTGATTCCCTCTTGCAACACCTACCATCTTACTTGGGTTTCTCTTACCTTGGGCGTGGGGTATCTCTTCACGGCTGCTCCAGCAAAGCACAGGCACTGCACCTTACCTTGGACGAGGGGTATCTCCTTACCACCACCGCTCCTGACCTTCAACGTAGGACAGCTCCTCTAGGCCCTCCTGTGCCTGCCCAGCCACCACTCCTTGGGTTGCTCCTCCCAGCCGCCGGCCCTGGCCTCGGGGGTGAGGTGGCTTCTCCCGGCCGCCCCAGACATCAGACGTGGGGTGTCTCCTCCCTGTCGCCACTGGTCTCGGACGTGGAGTAGCTCCTTCCGGCCACCACTGACCTCGGATGCAGGGTGTCTCCTCCCAGCTGCCGCCCCTGACCTCAGACGCAGGGTAGCTCCTCCCAGCCGCCACTGACCTCCGATGCAGGATAGCTCCTCTCGGCCATTCCTGTGCCATCGCAACCTGGCACTCTAGGCCGCTGCCCCTGACCTCAGACGTGGGGTAGCTCTCAGCCACACTCAAGTGCGGCGGCCGCCTCCAAAAGAGAAACTCCCAGGTCATTAGGTGCCCAATATGCTACTGGAGATCAGTGGAGAAATAACTCCAGACAGAATGAAGGGATAGAGCCAAAGCAAAAAGTGCGCAGGGGCTTATTTACCCTGAACCTATTCAGGTTAATTGATAAGCAAGCTAGCATTATTCCTGTGTAACGTTTATAACAATGAAGAAATGTTGAAAAATGATGCAAGTGAATTGAATCATTAGCTGACAAATCTTCACAGTGATTATGTCTTATAGTGTGCTAGCAATAGATAATATCCAAGATATTCAGATGACTGAAGCCTTGTGTGTGCGTGTGTGCGTGGGCTCGGACGCTCAGTCTTCTGGCTCTTTGTGGCCCTCATGGACTGTCGCCCGCCAGCCTCCTCCGCCAGTGGGACCTTCCAGGTGAGAATCCTGGAGTGGGAACACCACTTCCTCCTCCGGGGCAACTGCCCAATCCAAGGACAGAACCTGCTTCTCTTACGTCTCCTGCACTGGCAGGCAGATTAGTTTCCATTAGCAACTGAGATGATATTAAATCAAGTAATTTAATCACTGATACTGAAATAATTTCTAAGGTAGAATACTGAAAGATTATTAGCCAAGCTTGCCTTTATCTTTATAATATTCTGCATANTTTCTGGCTGTGCTTGGTGTTCGTGTCTGCGCACAGGCTTTTTCCAGCTGTGGCAGGTGGGGGCTCCCCTCTGACTGTGGTGGGCAGGCTTCTCACTGCCATGGCTTCTGTTGCCGCAGAGCGCCGGCTCTAGGCGCATGGGCTTCAGAAGCAGCGGCACGCAGGCTTGGCTGTTCCGAGGCAAGCGGGATCTTCCCTGATCAGGGATTAAACCTGTGTTCCCTGCTTTGGCACACAGATTCTCAACCACTGGACCACCAGGGAAGCACTCTTCATATTCTTGACACGTATTAAGGACCCCGAACAACTTGTGTTATGCAATTTTAAAAATATATAGATTTTATTTATTTTTCCATATAGAGATTTTATATTTTAATATATGCTATCCTATTTTGTTCATGCAAATTTAAATTTAATGATTATCATATTGGAATTTGAGACTGGGAAAATTTTTAAACTAATCTTAAAATATTTATTGATTCCTTTGAAGGTAAAAAATGATGTACTCATTGCTTGTTAACATAATATTAATATGAAAATTGTTCTGGCCTTATGGGCTCACTGAAAGAGAAACACTGTGCTAAGGTTAAGCGTCAGTTGGATTCAGAATACAAAAGAGCATTTACATACAAGTAAATTTTACATCCTTTGGTTTGCCATACCTGAATCTGAAAGGAAGCTTGAAATATGTCAAAATTACAACAAAGTTTGCTCAACTTTGACAGACTTGCTTCCTTGGTTTACTGATTAATGCTTTCACCTGCTTATGTAAGGCTTTTCTTTACTTTCTGTATAATTGCCTAGATAGCAAACTTTCCATGTCTTAATAATTTTCTGTAATTTATTTGTATTTTATTATATCCTTGATTATTTAAGGGTGGGGGAAAGATCCATCATCTCTCACTTATGAAAAAGCTAATTTTCTTTACTATGTTGTTACCTTCTATGTTTATTTTTAAATGCTTTATTATCACATACAGACACTCAAGATCCCCTCTTAATCAAAGATCCAAATCTCTTCTATGACTTTTTTGAAGTTTTGCTTTCCCAGAATTGGATCCTAAATATGGAAAAGAGTAAAGAAAAATTTCAAGATATCCCGTACATCTAAAACTATCTTTGAGTGTTCCCATAGGGTCTCTGGAAAATCACAAAAATTTGTTCTTTCAGTTTATTAAAAAAAAATGCTACATATAACCAATTTGCTTGAAAATTTGCATGTAAAGAGTCATCAAATCACAGGAAATGCTAAACTTCCTCTAGTTAAATCTATCTAGATCAAATGTTATTTATACAAACATTTAAAAAATTGTATTCTTTATGGGAAGTCCCTGGGACTGTGTCCTTGCTCTCCTTAGTAGGTATTTGCCCTCGAGGAGAGCACTTTCCTGAACTAGTTCTGGAAAGAGCCAGAGCCAGTATGAAACAGCTCTGCTGAGTGTCCCTCCTCTCCTCGGAGTCCCGTCAGTGCTTTGCTGATGATTAGCCACGCCAGTACAGGGCATCAGACTTGAGCTCAGACAGTGTTTAAAATATTCACTTGCTGCTACAATATTTGGGTAAGGATTCCTTCTTTTCTTTCTTTCTTTCTTTTTTTGCACCACGTGACTTGCAAGATCTTCATTTCCCAACCAGAGATGGAATCCGATGACCCTGGCAGTGAGGGGGCCAAGTCCCAACCAGTGGGCCACCAGGACGTCCTGAGGACTCCTTTAATTTGAACCTAGCATGGTCTAGGCCAGCAGGATGTACATCAAACGTAATGGAACGGAGATCTGTAGACATCTGTGAAATATCTAGACCCTATTCCAGACTTCTTGAATCTCTTTACTCCATGCTCTTGGTACAAAAAAACAATGTGTCTCAGGATTACTATATGTTATTTCTCAAGATTTATTCCTCTCTATAAATTATGTTTATCCATTTTTATGAATCAGATGCAACATTTACTGACTTCTTTGAAAGTAGGCTTAATCACTGTCTTTAGAGATATTTTGCCTAAATTTTCTCCCTTTGGGAACATCTGACTATCTTTGTTTTACTTCCAGAAATACAAATTTTCCTTGTGTTTCATGAGTCTTAGTATGAACTCTCATCAGATTTCTCACATTGGAAGATCAGTAATAAATTAGCCACATCCATTTTGGTCATTGCTATCTGCGAGGTCTCTGAGGCTTGCCCTGCTATAAACCACAGACCAGAGTTTGTGTTCTCAACAAAGGACAGTTTCAGAGCTTCATAGAAAAGGACTATACCAGATATCTCAAACTACTGACATTCAAAGCTGAGTTGACCTGGCTTAGACAGCTTTTAGGCTCTACCAGTGGAGCGAGTCAGGATTTCTAGGACTCTATAGTCAAGCATGCATGCTTGCTAAGCTGCTGCTCTGTGCAACCCCGTGGACTGTAGCCCGCCAGGCTCCTCTGTCCATGGGATTCTCCAGGCAAGAACACTGGAGTGGGCTACCGTGCCCTCCTCCAGGGGATCTTCCTGACCCAGGGATGGAGCCCGCATCTCTTATGTCTCCTGCATTGGCAGGAAGGTTCTTAACCTCTAGCGCCACCTAATCAAGCAGGTGGCTTCTTCAGACACCAACTCGAGAGTCCTCAGAGGACATCCCTAGTAGCATGGTGGATGGGAATCCGTCTGCCAATGCAGGGGATGTGGCTTCCGTCCCTGGTCCAGGGGGATTCCACATACCTCAGAGCAAGGAAGCCTGTGAGCCACGACTCCTGAGCCTGCAAGCCCTGGAGCCTGTGCGCCGCAAGAGAAGCCAGTGCAAGGAGCAACCCGCGTTCGCAACGCTGAGTAGCCCCTGCTCAACGCAGGGTAGCCCCTGCTCGCCGGAGTGTTTGTTTGGAATATTGTTGATCTTGCTCTAGTGCTCTCTTTTCCAGATTTATAAGGAAGCCCTTTGTCTTCTTAAGCCATCTGTAAGCCATAACAACTGAGTAGCTTCTGCTTTTGTCAGTGGAACTAAACATTGACTGACTCTGCAGAATTCAGAAACTCAGTGCACCCCTGCTTGTCATGGCAAGAATTATTGCAGTTTCAGTAAGCATGCGCCTCCTTCTTACCAGGATAAACTGACCAGACTTCAAGGCCTGGAGTGTCATTTTTGAGAATGATGCTCTTCAAGTCAGATGCAACAAGATATTTCAGGGAATAAAATTTGATACTGAACTGAACATGGTCAGCTCGCCCTTGGGCAGCAAAGCCAACCTACTGACCCCAGGCTGTGGTGACGGAACGTACATTATTGATGGCCCAGGCCAGGAGAGCGGGCAGCTCGTGTCCAAAAGATGCAACCTCCCCAGTGACTTTCAGGGAAGAATTTTTGAAGGCAAAATTAAGGGTGAGGGCTGCGAGACACGTGATCAGCTCACGGACTTTCTTGAGACTGGTTGGTGGTGAGGTAGCAGGGTGATGTTTCAGGATTCTTAATCATCAGCCTCCTGGTTCCAATCAGTCTGGTGTCTACATGTTTGTGATCAGCACTGAGTAACCATCCCGGACCTGGGTGGGGGTCTTAGTTTCTGCAGAACAACTCGAAAGTTATGTGTAAGATTGTTAAGTACATCCCTCGAGACAGACCTAGGACTCTGTTCTGTCACTAAAGTATCGCTCAAGGGATCATTACTTTCCTTGCTGGACTGCTTTTCCTCTGCTTCTGCACCCCGTCACTTCTCTAATTAGTAACTGCTTGGCTCTGCTCTTTGGAAGACCTAGGAGACGAAAGCGGTTTTGACAAATAAGGAACAGCGGACATGGAACAGCTCTTGTGCCTGGGAGGGCTCTGCAGGGTCCTGCTCCTGTTCAGTCACTCCTTTCCTGTGATACTCTTCAATCATGAGGGGAACAGGGCGGGACAGAAAGGGAATCATGTTTTGAATACAGAGGTTACTCACAAACTCCACAGGGTAACTCAGGTTTAAGGAACTCACTTTCAGACTCGGCTATACTTACAGAACTAACCCTTACAAAGCTCTCTAAGAAAATTGGTCTGGTGCCTGGTTTAAAGACCCTAAGGAAGGATATTTGCGTGACTGTTGGCCTAGTCGCTCAGTCGTGTCCGACTCCATGGATTGAGCTCGCCAGGTTCCTCTCTGCCCAGGGGTTTTCCAGGCAAGAGCACTGGAGGGGGTTGCCATTTCCTAACCCAGGGGACCTTCCTGACCCAGGGATTGAAGCTATGTCTCTTGAGTCTCCTGCCTTGGCAGGAGCCACCTGGGAAACCCAAGGAATGGAATTTGGATATTTGGGGGACCTCAAAAAGAGGAATTCATTAAAATTGACAGGTACAACAGATGAGAGAAATCTGCTGAAAAAAAAGTTTCCTGGGTTGGCTTTCTTAATCTGTGAATAACAAATAACAGAGCCTTTAGAAATCTCACGTGGAAGAACTTCCCTGGCAGGCCAGTGGTTAAAACTCTACCCTTCCACTGCAGGGAGAGGAGGTTTGATCCCTAATCAGGGAACTAAGATCCGACATGAGGCTCTGCCCCTCAAAAAAAAAAAAAAAGAAGTGGACATCCCTTGTAAGACATTCTAGACAAAAGTTAATTTTCAATCGCTTAAATTTGTATGGCTTTAAATTTTGTGAAGCACATTTATAAGACTTGTATGAAAATATGGAATTTGGATATTTGGGGGACCTCAAAAAGAGGAATTCATTAAAATTGACAGGTACAACAGATGAGAGAAATCTGCTGAAAAAAAAGTTTCCTGGGTTGGCTTTCTTAATCTGTGAATAACAAATAACAGAGCCTTTAGAAATCTCACGTGGAAGAACTTCCCTGGCAGGCCAGTGGTTAAAACTCTACCCTTCCACTGCAGGGAGAGCAGGTTTGATCCCTAGTCAGGGAACTAAGATCCGACATGCGGCTCTGCCCCTCAAAAAAAAAAAAAAGAGAAGAAGTGGACATCCCTTGTAAGACATTCAGACAAAAGTTAATTTTCAATCGCTTAAATTTGTATGGCTTTAAATTTTGTGAAGCACATTTATAAGACTTGTCTGACAAATTAATGCTCTCACGGCACCTACCTAAGCAATTAGGGCAAAGCTAACGGGCCCAGCTTTACTCTGCGATCAAGAATACCTTTTCTGTGAGACTCTGATCATAAGGGGTTTGGAGAGACCATAGGGACAAATAGGAAAAACTCCAAAGTGCATCGGGTGTCCTGACTGGCTCAGCAGTCAGGGAAAGGCTATTTCTACCTTTCATTATCTTTGAACTACTTTATAGCTCTGTAAGCTAGAGAAAATGAACAGTAACACCAATGATTCTTGTCTATAGAAACGCAAGTTGTGTCTTGTGAAATGCGATTTATGATTTATTGTTCTGTGGATATTGACCAACTTTGCCAGTTTTGTATCTATTTGTAAATTAATTTCATTGATCCGTATCTCTTGTGGAGTACTTTGGAGTTTTTCTCTCCTTTTTTTTTTTTGACTATGCCACATGGCATGTGGGATTTTAGACCCCCTACCAGGGATGAAATCTGTGCTCCTTAAAGTGAAAACATGGTGTCTTAACCACTGAACCCCCAGGAAAGTCCCAATTGAGGGGTACTTTGATTCCTTCTCTGAATGAGTCATAACATCTTTCTGGTTCCCTCATTACTTAACAGATTCCATACAATCTTTGATACAGGTTCATTTCATATCTGTATGAGAGTCAAATTTTTATCTTTTTTTGGGAAAATTATCTTTGAGTTAATATGTATTGGATGTTTGAAACAGTTCCTGGCACTCAGTACAGGCTTAGTAATTGTTAACTTTTGCAAGTAAAGGATTCAGAGGTAGAGTAGAAGTCCCATCTGTATGTCTTCAAAGCCTCTGTCTTTTTGTCCTCACCCTCACCACACCCCTGTCTTACCCATCATCCTCTCTGGCTGGGCTTTGTAACTCCCAGTCAAGTTTCATAGCTGGAGTCTCTGTGGACCTTTCTGGGCTAATGAGCCGTGCCCTCTCCAACCTTGCAACTTCCCCTATCAAGCTCATATCATATGTGTGTCACAACCATTAATTTCTTCATGTAAAAGAAGACCAGGGACCAAGACTCTCCATCCCTACCCAGCACGGAGCCTGGCGTGTGGCGAGGGCCAGAAGTGGAGTGTCATGTAGGTGTGGCATTTTCTCCACGGGATGGAGAACAGGATGCTTGCTGGAATTGCCGGAGCCCCTCTGCCTCTCTGTCCTCTGCCAGCCCAATACTCTTTGGGCTTCCGGCCACTCTAGGGAGTAGTAAGTCACCTAAAGAGGATGCCCAGAGCCACTGGGCTCTCAAGACTTGGGTTCCAGATTTTTGTTGTTGTGTTTTCCCAAATCAAATTCCAGAAATCCAAGTTTAAAAATAACCGAGAAATGCAAGCTTCTCCACTAAGCTGCCTGGCAAAAACACATCCTCAGCAGAGGCCGAAGCGCAGCCTCACTGCACTTACTCACTTTCAGACGCCAGCTCGGCTCTGTTTTGGGTGGGGAGGAAAAGACTCCTTGGGGTCGAAGGACAAGGGCCCGGGAACAGGGCGCAAGCCGGGCCCGATGCGTGGCCGGTACACACCCTTGTGGGCAGACAGCTGTTCGAGACTGCTGCGAAGTCCAGTTTTCCTTGGAGGCCCAGCTTGCTGGTCCCCAGCCCTGGTTTGGGCAGGAGATCAAAGCAGCTCTGGAAAATGGTCTCTGCGAGTGATCCAGAATTCATTCTCCTTCCCTGGGGGGACATCGGCTTCTGCTTAAGCCTGCCTTTCCCCATCATGGCTGAGGGAACAGGTTGGTGGTGATGGCAAGCAGTGTTTATACTCACACTCAACAACAACCTCCAGCTCCCTCTGCTTTTCTCCGTGGTCTATTTTTTGACGTGTCATCTTTCTTAATGCCCATTTTGTGGGCGAGGAAAAAAAAAAGTGTGATGGAAGAGAGGAAATTTAGGAGCAGGGAAGGCTTGGAAAACTGTCAAACTTCATATTTCCTCCTTATTGAATCAACATTTATGTCCCTCGATGGGGTTTTCCTGCACATGCTTGTATAACTCCCTTTTAAAACAATTTTTGCTGTTTTTTCCTTTCCCTGCCCCTGGGTGAGTTATTCCAATGACTACTTTCCACCTCAAAAGAGGAGTCGTGGACAGGAAAAAAGTGGTCGTGTGGTCTGTTGGCTACAACTCCAAGTGGAGCCGGGAGACTTTGGTTCTATTCTGAGCCTTTTTTGGGAACACGACGAAAGCGAAGGACAGGAGCCCTGCCCTTTACGGGAGTTCCCGGGACCCTGCGCCAACAGGACGGAGTTGCTTCCTCCAGATCCAAAGGGGCTAGGAATTAGCATTTATGGAACACCTGCCCAGTGCTTGGAGGAGGAAACAGCAACCCACTCCAGTATTCTTGCCTGGAGAATTCCATGGGCAGAGGAGCCTGGTGGGCCACAGTCCATGGGGTCACAGAGAGGTGGACAGGACTGAACAACTGAGCACATGCAATCAAGATAGGCCTCCTGGAGGAAGTGATGTTTGAAGACTCAGAAGAGGCATGAGAGGGACTTCCCTGACTGTCCAATGGTTAGGGCTTCACACTTCCACAGCAGGGGCCAGGGTTCGATCCCTGGTTGGGGAATTAAGATCTCTCTCAAGCTGCATGGCCCAGCCAAAAAAAAAAAAAAAGAGAGAGAGAGAGAGAGAGATGTGAGAGTCAGATGGAGGAGGCTGATGTTTGAGGGATTATTACTGTCAGAGGGAACAGTCAGGTTAATGCAAAGGTCCTCAAAGGCCGGAGCTTGTCTAGCACATTTGAGGGGCAGCAGGGAGCCCACAGCGATTTTGAGATGTGTGATTTCTCTCCATACAGGGCCAAATAAACAACATCCAAAAGCGTGAGTGGAGAGGTCCGCTTATGAGGAGCTTCCAAACAAGCCAGCCAATTACAGTTTCCCCACAACCGCCCTCCTCTCAACCAGCTGTTTTGAACCCAAGGGTCCATGAACTTGGATGGGAAAAAAAATTACACCTTTTTTTTCACTAACCTCTTACTCGAATTTAGCACTTCGTTCAGTTATGAGTGTAGGCGACAAATCGCATAGTCTCAGCGTGACCAGCTGCTGCCGCTGCTGCTGCTGCCGCTGCTGCTCAGTAGCTTCAGTCCTGCCCAACTCTGTGCGACCCCAGAGACGGCAGCCCACCAGGCTCCCCCGTCCCGGGGATTCTCCAGGCAAGAACACTGGAGTGGGTTGCCAATTCCTTCTCCAATGCATGAAAGTGAAAAGGGAAAGTGAAGTTGCTCAGTCGTGTCTGACGCTTAGCGACCCCATGACTCCGAGCCCACCAGGCTCCTCCGTCCATGGGATTTTCCAGGCAAGAGTACCAGCAACTGACACCAATAGGAATCATAGATAAGTTCATTTCACGTA
>SJXQ01007653.1:59289-75670 GCA_006408695.1 Aepyceros melampus
TCCTCTCTGCTCTCTCGGTTTGTCCCCCCTCTTCTTCCCCTGCTGTGCCCACAACACCGTCCTCTACATCTGTGTCTCTAATTAAAACATCTTTAATAATGATATTTCAATATATTTAGTTTCCTTTGTCATCCTATGCATTTCATTGTTTGTATCTCAAATCATTCTGAGAAAGCCTGCATCAGCTGCCCTCAACTGCTAAAGGGGTTCAGGGCATAAAAGAGTTAAGACCCCTGATCCAAGTTGAATATCCTTGACAAGACAGGAAGCAAAAAAAAAATACATAAGTCATTACAGTTTCTTGACTCATGCCGGACCCATGCCAGGAACTTGTTGGACATTACCTCGTTTAGTTCCTACAGTTGCACGGAGGATGTGGCTATTAATCCCATTTTAAAGTGGAAGAAATTGAGGTTCAGAGAGGTTAAAGTCACCCAGTTGGTCAGCGGGAAATCAGGCATTCAAACTCGGGGCTATTTCTAAAGTCTGTTAATTTCATCAGAACAAACTGCACCGGTTACAGCCCAGACGCCCCTCTGAATCAGCTGTGTCACAGTTAAGCCGCAGTGTGGCGTTAGCTCGGACTTTGGAGATTGGGGCTGGTCTCCTGGGCTCGAATCCAGCCTGTGCTGCTTGTTTACATGTGACTTCAGGCAAATTATACTTAACTTCCCTTGGCCTTCATTTCCCCGTCTTTAACATAAGGCACGATGGTGATAACAATGCCACCAGCATAGACATGTTGTGGGGCAGCAAATGTCCAGGGGTACCTGGAACGTGGAAGATGCTTGCTTTATGAGAATTTATTTTTATTAAGACCTCTGGCTCTAGAGAGAAACAGATTGGGTTTGAGTATCAGCATAACTAGCTGTGTGGTCTTGGCCAACTCATTTTACCTCTCTGGGCTTCACTTCCTCGTTGTGTAAGTGGGGGTCACATAATTTGCCTCACAGGGCAGGTATAAGGACTAAATGAGATAAGGAATATAGGATATTTAGATATTCACTGATCACTACAAGCAACCTCTAGAGCTACATCCTCAGTAAGTGCTCACATTAATTGATTTTTACTATTTTCTATTTCTTTTCAACCTCATCAATTCCCCCACTCCTTGCTCTCGTCTTTGTTAAGATCTCCAAGTCTCATTCCTTTACTCAAGGATTTCATGGAAAGTCTAACACAATCAACCTATTTATTAAGCTAAATTCAGACATGGATTACGCAAACATTTATTGAGCTATTACCATGTGCCAAAAGTGTCTAGGCACATGGATACATCGCTGAACAAGAGTCAAATGTCTTTACCCACAGCAGCTAGTATTCTAGAGTTTAGACACGTTGCCTCACATGAAGTCCCCTTTACTGATTTAAAAGAAAGTGAAGTCGCTCAGTCGTGTCTGACTCTTTGAGACCCCATGGGCTGCAGCCTACCAGGCTCTTCCGTTGGTGAGATTTTCCAGGCAAGAGTACCAGAGTGGGCTGCCATTTCCTTCTCCAGAGGATCTTCCTGACCCAGGAATAGAATCCCGGTCTCCCGCATTCCAGGCAGATGCTTTACCGTCTGAGCCACAGGGAAGACCCCTTTGCTGATCTAGGGAGAATCAAATTAATATTTGACAATATTAACTTCATATCAGCATATTGAACATAAGTCTATGCTGCCTTCCTCTACAAGACCCTCTCTAAGGTGGGCTCAGGAGCTCTTCAATCCCGCCCCCGCCCCTGAGAACTATCTTCTCTCGACGGGCAATGCCCATTCACAGTTCGGTGCTTTTCCCACGCTCGCCCCTTTCCACCTGACAAACTCCTATTTGTTCTTTGGGGCCTGAGTCAAATGTTCACTTCTGACGAATACTGTATATCACTCATAAGTGGAATCTAAGAAGTACAACAGACTAGTGACTATAACAATAAGGAGGCAGACACAGATATAGAGGACAGACTAGGGTTACCAGTGGGAGGAGGGGAGGGGAGGTCAGTAAGGAGTACAAACGATTAGGTATAAAATAAGCTATAAGGACCTATTATGTAACACTGGGAATATAGTCCACGTTTATAATAACTATAAATGGAGGATAAGCTTTAAAAATTGGGAATCACCATAGTCTGCCCTTGTAACATATATATAATATTCTACATGGGTTATACTTCAATTTAAAATAGGTCCACTTCCTCCAGGAAGCCTCCTCAGATTCCCCCGTGGTAGCTGCCTACTCTACTCGAGCCCTCCAGGGGACATCTGCTCATTTTACCGATCAGCTCCAATGTCTTAGTTGTCCTTTTGGGAGTCGTCCCCTCCTTGCTTTCAGTCCAGTGGGCTGATCTTAACCCTACTTCATCCCCCATTCCACTGAGCATGTGATTAGGCCTAGCCAATCAGAGTATTCCCTTCCCTTAGCTGCAGTCATTGGTTCAGGATGGACGCAACCCAAGCCTGACCAATGAGATTCAAGCCTGGGGCTTTTTGTTTAAGCCAGCTCAAACTGGGTTTCTGTCCCTTGCAGTCAAGACTTCTGTCTAGAACAAGCAATCTCTGAGTAGACTGTTTTCTCATCTCTCCGTTACCTTCTGTCTTTCACCCTACACTATGACATAACCCAGGGCAAGGACAGGGCCTTTCTCATGAGATGACCTGGGGTCCAAATCCCTTCAGACAAATGGCAGTTGACACAGTCCTGGGATGAGCCTGTCCATAGATTCTCGTCGGTTCTATGTGAATGTGAACTGCCTGTGGCCCTTCTTCTTCTTTTATGTATGTTTATTTATTTATTTGGTTGCACTGAGGCTCAGCTGCAGCTCATGGGCTGGGTTGATCTGAGGTATGTGGGATCTTAGTTCACCGACCAGGGATCAAACTAGCATCCCCTGAATTGCAAGGCGGGTTCTTAACCACTGGACCATCAGGGAGGTCCCTGGCCTATCTTTCTGGGAAGGATGGAAAAAAACACATTTGCCAGACTCGTGACCCCAGACTACGCATCCGAGGCTGTGTTTATCGGCTGCAGCCACAGCCCCACATCTGGCGTAAGAGCTGCAATTTGGTGCCACTCCTTGGTGAAGTCTGCAGTAACCCTAGTCATCTTCCAGGCTCTCTCTGGGTTTTGTAGAGAACACACTGGTGAGCTCACCCATCACTGGTGATTAATCGCTCTCCGCTTTTCCTTGTCATTCTCCAGTGCGTTGGTAGCTTCCAGCAACGGTGATCCAACTCCAGTCTTTAAGACTCCTCGTATCCCATTCCAGTTCACTACCATTAAAAAATTTTAAACCGCATCGCACTTGCACGCCAGAGGCTCCTGCTGCTCCACAGCCGCCACTGGCAGGGTGTTCGTTGCCAGGCAACTAACAGGCAATCCAGGTCTCAAGTCCCATTTTCGTTTGCTTCTTGAGACCCCTTCCGGGATCAGCGGACCTAGACTGGGCTCTCTGTGAAGCGGATTCCAAATCTGACATTTGCATGTAAGAAGTTTTGAGGAGAGAGGCTCTCAGGAACAAAACCCACGAGTGAGAGGAACAGAACTGGGCAGAGGGAGGAGCTGCACTCTGATGAAATTGCTCGCAGGGTTCCAGCAGAGCCGCGGGGCGCTCCAGGGCGCAGCCGGGCCTTCAGACTGGCCCTGCCTTGAGGCGAGGAGCCTCAGGACTTACACTGCTTCCTGGATCGGCCACTGGACGCAAGATGCCTTTAGGAAGGGGGCTTGATCTTGGGCCAGGCAACACCCCGTCTGTTAATGTGCCACGGTCCTGAACTGGGGGACTTGAGCCAACACCACTTCATCCTCTGCAGAGAGCCTGAATTTCCATAGGCATGTGCCCATGCACACCTTATTTTTTACTTTTTATTTATTTTTCAATTTGAAGCAGAGGTCATTCACAATGTTGTGTTGAGTTTCAAGTGTACAGCAGAGTGATTCAGTTATATATGACTGAATATATACACATATACATTCTTTTTCAGATGATTTTCCATTATAGGGCATTACAAGATACTGAGTATCATTCCCTGTGCTATACAATAGGTCCTTGTTGTTTACCTAGTAAAAATTTTGTAAATATTTATTTTTATTGATTTATTTGACTGCTCTCTCTGCTCAGCGCTCTTTGCAACCCCGTGGACTGCAGCCCGCCAGGCTTCTCTGTCCGTGGAATCCTCCTGGCGAGGATACTGGGGTGGGTCGCCATCGCCTTCGCCGTTATTTGACGGTAAGACCCAGCACTGGATCTTAACTGCGGCAAGTGGGATCTTTCAGTTGCGGGATGCGAACACTTACTTCCGGCCTGTGGGATGTGGTTCCCCGACCAGGAATTGAACCCCTGGCTGCAGCATTGCGAGCAAGGAGTCTTAGCTACTGGACCATGAGGGAAGTCCCTGCCTATTTCATATGCAGTGGCGCATGCCTGTTAAGTTGCTTCAGTCACGTCTGACTGTGTGACCCCATGGACTGTAGCCCCCCAGGCTCCTCTGTCCATGGGATTCTCCAGGCAAGAATGCGGGAGCGGGATGCCATGCCCTCCTCCAGGGGATCTTCCTGACCCAGGGATGGAAGGCTTGTCTCTTCTGCCTCCCGCACTGACAAGGTGGGTTCTTTCCGAGTAGCGCCACCTGGGAAGCCCCTACATAGCAGTATGTATATGTTAGTCTCAGACTGCTCATTCCTCTCCTCCCACCACATGCATTTTAAATACTAGCCTCTTGGCATGTTTAGATGCTAAACATATCTCCTTTCAATCTGTCAATATTAAGTCTCAGTGTCATTCGTTTTGAGCAGGATTCCTTAATCGTGATACAACCAAACTAACAGATTGCCCTCCTTCAGGATTTGCCCCTATTGCCTAGGTTAAAAAGATATTCTCTTACATTCTGCTTTTTCACTAATATATGTTTCCCTTAACCATTTCGGTCTTCAGTCCTTCCAGAGCCCACCTTGCACGTTGAGTGGGGTGTCGGCATCTGCGGTTCTTCCTTTCCTTCTGTACAGTGACAGCTTTCCCCACTCGTCTTGAACTCTCTGCTCCCCGGTTTCTGCTCTCACCACTGTCTCAAGAGGCAACATCTGCAGAGAATCACTGACCTCTTGCCATTTGTACTTCTTGGTTGTTACAAAGTTCCCATTCATTGGCCTCTGTGAAGGGCTAGGAGGTTTGGACCACCTCCTCCTCCTGAGGCTGGCTCTGTGTGTGCCCTTCCTAACTTATTATTTATCTTTTCTTCTCTGTCTCTTCCTCTTCCCTCATCCCTAGGGTTTCATTGACTTAACTTCCTCTTGCAGCCCCGTATAATTGGTGCAATTTAAGGCTCTATCCTGATCTTTATGTTTATCCCTTGTAATTCCACGTTCTTTGAGAAATTCATCCAATTTCAAGATTTTAATACCTTCAAGTGGGTGAGTCCCCTATTGGCAAATCCAGCCCTGACCTCTCTTGTGAATGCCAGTGACAAATTTTAAACTGAAAATTGGACATTTCTTAGTCCATCTGAATTCAAATTAATCTTAAACGTGAAAGTGATTTTATGTGATTTGCCTATATTTTATATGCTTCCAAATCCTCCAACATTCTGTCACAGTATCTTCCATAAACTAGGTCTTCACCATGTATTTATTCACTGCATAAGAGGATCGCTCATGTTTAGCCACATTAAAAGTCAAAATTAAGTATTTTTATCCATGGTTCAAAAGATCAGAGTCACATAAACTTTCAGAGAAAACTCAGCCTCAAGTCAGCTCATCTTCTTCCTTTGGGACACGAGTGGCTGTCTCCTGGTTGGTCACATCCACCTCTCTTTTTTTAAAAATTTATTTACTTAATTTTTGGCTGTGCTGGGTGTTCTTTGCTGCATGAGGGATTTCACTCGATGTGGTGAGCAGGGGCTGCTCTCTAGCTGGGGCGCACAGGCTTCTCTTGCTGCAGAGCACGGCCCATCAGTACTGTGACAGGCATTGCATGGAACCTATAGATTGCCTTGAATTGCTGTTCAGTGGCTCAGTCATGTCCAGCATTCCAACTCTTTCTGACCTCATGGAATGTAGCACCTCGGGCTTCCCTGTCCTTCACTATCTCCTGGAATTTGCTCAAGCTCATGTCCATTGAGTCAGTGATGACATCCAACCATCTCATCCTCTGTGGTCCCCTTCTCCTCTGCCCTCAATCTTTCCCAGCATCGTGGTCTTTTCTAATGAATCAGTTTTTCACATCAGGTGGCCAAAGTACTGGAGCTTCAGCTTCATCATCAGTCCTTCTGTTGAATATTCAGGATTCATTTCCTTTAGGATGGACGGGTTTGATCTCCTTGTGGTCCAAGGGACTCTCAAGAGTCTTCTCCAACACCACAGTTCAAAAACATTAATTCTTCAGCACTGTTTTCTTTCTGGTCCAGCTCTCACATCTGCACATGACTATTGGAAAAACCAGTTTTGACTAGACAGACCCTTGTCGGCAAAGTAATGTCTCTGCTTTTTAATATGCTGTCTAGGTTGGTCATAGCTTTTCTTCCAAGGGGAAAACGTCTTTTAATTTCATGACTGCAGTCACTGTCCACAGCGATTTTGGAGCCCAGGAAAATAAAATCTGTCACCGTTTTCATTTTTTCCCCATCTATTTGCCATGAAGTGATGGGACCAGATGCCATGATCTTAGTTTTTTGAGTTCTGAGTTTTAAGCCAGCTTTTTCACTCTCTTCTTTCCCCTTCATCAAGAGGCTCTTTAGTTCCTCTCTGTTTTCTGCCATAAGAGTGGTGTCATCTGCATATCTGAGGTTATTGGTATTTCTCTCGGCAATCTTGATTCCAGCTTGTGCTTCATCCAGCTTGGCATTTCACATGATGTACTCTGCATAGAAGTTAAATAAGCAGGGTGACAATATACAGCCTTTATGTACTCCTTTCCCAATTTGGAACCAGTCTGTTGTTCCATGTCCAGTTCTAACTGTTGCTTCTTGACCTGCATACAGGTTTCACAGGATGCAGGTGGGTGGTCTGGTATATCCATCTCTTTCAGAATTTTCCAGTTTGTTGCAATCCACACAGTCAAAGGCTTTAGTGTAATCAATGAAGCAGAAGTACATGTTTTTCTGGAATTCTCTTGCTTTTTCTATGATCCAACAGATGCTGGCAATTTGATCTCTGGTTCCTCTAGCTTTTCTAAATCCAGCTTGAACATCTGAAGTTCTCAGTTCACATACTGTAGAAACCTAGCTTGGAGAATTTTGTGCATTACTTTACTAGCGTGTGAGATGAATGCAATTGTTTGGCATTGCCTTTCATTGAGATTGGATTGAAAACTGACCTTTTCCAGTCCTGTGGCCACTGCTGAGTTTTCCAAATTTGCTGGCATATTGAGCGCAGCACTTTCACAGCTCCTTTTAGGATTTGAAAGAGCACAGCTGGAATTCCATCACCTCCACTCGCTTTGTTCATAGTGATGCTTCCTAAGACCCACTTGACTTCACATTCCAGGATGTCTGGCTCTAGGTGAAAGATCATACCATCATGGTTATCTGGGTCGTGAAGATCCTATTTGTACAGTTCTTCTTGCCACCTCTTCTTAGCTTCTGTTAGGTCCATATCATTTCTGTCCTTTATGAGCCCATCTTTGGATGAAATGTTCCCTTGGTACTCTAATTTTCTTGAAGAGATTTCTAGTCTTTCCCATTCTATTGTTTTCTTTAGTTTCTTTGCATTGATCGCTGCAGAAGGCTTTCTCATCTCTCGTTGCTGTTCTTTGAAACTCTGCATTCAGATGCTTATATCTTTCCTTTTCTCCTTTGCTTTTGGCCTCTCTTCTTTTCACAGCTATTTGTAAGGCCTCCCCAGACAGCCATTTTGCCTTTCTGCCTTTCTTTTCCTTGGGGATGGCTTTGATCACTGCCTCCTGTACAATGTTATGAACCTCCAGCCATAGTTCTTCTTTACAAATTAAGAATCCGAAGTGTCAAGTACCACCCTGAGGGCATCAAAGGAGCACTTAACAGGTATTGCTCCCTGACCAGGAATCCAACGCAGGCCCTCTGCATTGGGAGCGTGGAGTCTTAGTCGCTAGACCGCTGGAGAAGGCCGTCCCAGCATGATGCTTTCAGGCGGCGCAGGGATGAGACTCCAAGCCGCCACAGCGCCCCGGTTTGCCTCGGGAGCCCTTCTAGACCCCCTGCTCACGGCTTCTCCCCGCCGCTCCTCGTTCACAGACTCGTCTGTTCCGGCCGCTTGCGGTGCGCCCTGTCCTGCATGCGTCCCCCTGCTACACGTCCCTCCAGGCTCGACTCGCTCTCCCGGCCCTCGGCAACCTCACCAACCCAAGCCGTGGCTTTGCCCTCGGCCCTTCCCTCTCTCGCCCTGCTCCAGGGGTAGGAAGCACCCCATCTGTGGAACCCTGGACGGGCCCCGCTTTCACCTGAGGGCCATGGGGGCCGGCCAGGTTCAAGACGATGGAGTAAAGCTGTTTCTCCCTACCCCGTCTCTGAAAATCACTCAACAAGAAATGAAACGCAAGTGCGGCTTACGGAACCAGGAGACAACAGCAACCCCTAACCACACGAGGTGAAGTAGAAGCAAAGCACCCTAGCCGGTTCTGACCACGGTGGACATCAGGTCACCCTCTGAGAAGTATCAGGCTAGATCCTAACGACAGAGAGTTCGTCATATGCGTCTGTTTATTCCCAGAGCTTAGGACAGGACTGGCCAGATCAACTCCTCATGAAACACTTGTTGAATGAATTACATCATTACATATATATATATATATATCACGGGCTTTCCATAGGAGACACAGGTTTGATCCTTGGTCTGGGAAGATCCCTTGGAGAAGGAAATGGCAACCCACTCCAGTACTCTTGCCTGGAAAAATTTCATGGATGGAGGAACCTGGTGGGCTATACAGTCCATGGTGTTGCAGAGAACTGGACAGAACTAACTGACTGAGCACATATATATCATATAAAATTTATCAGCATATGAAAGCATATTTTTCTCTAAAAAGAACTGTTAAGAAATCTTTACTACATTGCTAAGTAGTTTACATTGCTAACTGCCATTATTTCTATTAGCCAGAGGGCTCTTCTAAACCCACACATTAAGGAAAAGAACTGTAAGCAATTCCCTTGTCTTGATGCTCAGCGTTTCATTGCTTCAAATATTTTTCAAAACTCATAAAATCTGCTGTTTCATCAGCTCAGCTTTAGTCTTTCATAATCTTGACATAGGAACTTGGTTCCGTGGAGGTCAGGACTTGATCACTGCCTTCAGCCCGTTGCAATCATTAGGAACCAGGTAACAGCCCTGACATTTAATATTTAATTGTTTTTGATCAGTATTAATTAGTCACAGATGCACACTAGATTCCTATTTAATTAAATACTCTTGGGAACACATTGTGGGCTCAGGGATTCTAACCACATCAAAAAAGGAAATGTTCAAGTTTAAAAGTTGAGCCCTAGAGACACAGGCATCCATGGAAAGGAAATTCCAGATGTCTCGCAACCTCTCTCTCTTCTCAGAATCAAACCTCCTACTTCCAGCCCCCTGGAATCTAAAAATCTTAGCACTTCTAGTGAAAACTCCCAGGCTGCAGCCTTCTCCTCTCGCGTGTCTCTTGGATCATCAGTTTGACCCGCTCTCCTGATTCATCTCTGTCCACACATAAACATGAGTAACTTCTCCCAACCTAAGAAACTCGCCAGCAACTCCACCCCTTCTCAAGCTGTTGCTCTGTTCCTTTGTCCCTCCTTGGAGACAGACGGGTTGAAAAGACAACATGCCCTTACTGTCTCCAATCCCCGCCCCATTTTTCTCTCTCAAATCCACTGTCTTCACTCTTTGGCTCTGGCCCCTCTGAGGAAATTGTCCTTGTCAGTGTCATCAAAGCAACTCCCTGATGCTAAATCCAACGGCCAGTTCTTCATCTCCATTTGACCCAGTTAATCATGTTCTTTTCCTTGAAACATTTCGCTCTGATTGGCTTCCAGAATACCATTCTTTTTGGCTTTCCTCTCTCTGATACTTATTCCTTCTCATTACTCTTTGCTGGTTCATCCTCAACTCCACAGCCTCTGTTATAATGTAGGGAGGAGGGGATAAGTTGGTACACTGGGATTGAGGCATATACACCACCATATACAAAATACGTAACTAACAAGCACCTCCTGTAGAGCACAGGGAACTCTGCTCAGTACTCTGGGATGATCTATATGGGAATAGAATCTAAAAGAGAGCGCATATGTGTAAATGTATAGCTGACCACTGTGCTATATAGCAGAAGCTAACACAACAGGGTAAATCAATCAAAAATTATATGTACTCCAATAAAAATTAATTCTGAAAAGGTGTTAAGAGTGCCACAAAGCTCAGTCCTTGGCTTTCCTTTCTCTCTGTCCATACTTTTTCCTTGGGTGATCTTAATTTAAAAAAAAAAAATTTTTTTTTTTTCTTGCTACACCATGCAGCTTGTGGGATTCTAGTCTCCCAGTGTTCTATTTCCAACACAATGATCAGAGTAGTCTTTGTCAGACACGAGTGAAATGGCGTCACCTCTCTTCTCAAACCTTCTGATGTCTCCCAGCTCACTCAGAAGAGAACCAAAGTCCTTGCCACAGCCTACGAGGCTCTGCACCCTCTGCTTCCACCCCCCTGATGCCATCTCCTGTCTGCACACACCCTCCAGCCACACTGGGCCTCTCACAGGGTCACCCAGGCCGCCACCCCAGGGCCTTTGCACATGCGCCTCTCTGTGCCTGCAAAACTCTCCCCACAATTAGCTTTCTGGATTGATTCTCAGCCTTTCAGAGTCTTTAATGATGCTGGGGATGCCACTGTGCACTGGTGCCAAACTGAATCTCAGAGACAGAGTTTTGGATGAAGTAGAAAAGAATAGCTTTACTGCTTTGGTGGGGGCAAAGGGAGACACAGCAGGCTTCTGCCCCTCAAAAACTGTGTGTCCAAACTCCGGAGGATTTGATGAGGCGTTTCATAGCAACAGTTCAAGATCAGGGCATGTGCAGGGCGGCCCTCCTCTCCTCTGGCCTCAGATCATCTTCTTGGCGAGCTTTTCTGCTTCCTTTAATTTTGCCTCAGACAATTTCTTAACTGCTCCTCCCTTGATTTCGAGGTTTCCTCATAGCTTAGTCGGTAAAGAATCTGCCTGCAATGCAGGAGGCTTGGGTTTGACTCCTGGGTCAGGAAGATTCCCCTGGAGAAGGAAATGGCAACCCACTCCAGTATTCTTGCCTGGAGAATTCCATGAACAGAGGAGCCTAGCAGGCTCAGTCCATGGGGTCGCAAGAGTCGGACATGACTTAGCAATGAAACCACCACCACGCTGGGTTGGCAACTGTTTGAGTCTGCACTTTGGAACTCAGGGAAGGTCAAGAAGCCAGAAGGAACCCTATTTTCTACAAACAAGAAATGGGGGACTTGTATGCAGGAGGGCCCAACGTCCTGCTCTGTTTCAACCTTATATAGGAGAGGAGCAAAGAGTTGAAGGGGACCAGAACCATTCTCAAGTGGCTTTGAATGCAAAGTTAAGGAGCTAAATGTTTATTCTATAGGCAAACGTGTCCAAGTAAGAGTCAAAGTCAAGTTTCCACTGAGAAATGTCTTTAGCCTAGCAGGCTACAGTCCATGGGGTCGCAAGAGTCGGACATGACTTAGCAATGAAACCACCACCACCCTGGGTTGGCAACTGTTTGAGTCTGCACTTTGGAACTCAGGGAAGGTCAAGAAGCCAGAAGGAACCCTATTTTCTACAAACAAGAAATGGGGGACTTGTATGCAGGAGGGCCCAACGTCCTGCTCTGTTTCAACCTTATATAGGAGAGGAGCAAAGAGTTGAAGGGGACCAGAACCATTCTCAAGTGGCTTTGAATGCAAAGTTAAGGAGCTAAATGTTTATTCTATAGGCAAACGTGTCCAAGTAAGAGTCAAAGTCAAGTTTCCGCTGAGAAATGTCTTCCAACCAAAACCTCTGAATCAGCATTTGCTCAGGGGGTCTAAATATGTCCACAATGGGAGCAAGAAAAACCAGCATTAAAAAATATATATATATTTATTTGTCTGTGTTGGGTCTTTGTTGCAGCCTTTGAACTCAGATGTGGCATGTGGGATCTAGTTTCCTGACCAGGGATTGAACCCAGGACCCCGGCATTGGGAGCACAGAGTCTTAGGCACTGGACCACCAGGGAAGTCCCAGAAACCAGCATTGTGACAAAGGAGTGAAAAAGCTTAGAAAAACGTGTGTCCTTGAGAAGACTCTTCTAGGCTCTTTCAGGAAGTTGATGAGAGAAGGTGGTCTTCTCCAGAGTCTCTGCTTGAAAGCTTCTGTGCTTCATGATGCAGTAACCGGGAGGTTGGAAATGGGATTTGAAAACCAACCCAACAGGAAGAGTAGGGAAAAGTTGGCCTTCTCTTTTGGTGCTCTTGGGTCAGCCCTACCTGGCTCAGCCTCTCCCATCTCTTGACAACCAACGTCGTGAGGTCAAGGAGGTCAGTGAATGTGAGAGCCACCACCCTCTGCTGGAGGGACTGGCCTCATCCCCAGTATGTCTCCAAATTCTGACCTGTATTTGGCTCCATGTCAATAGTTTTTAACCTTCTTTGAGAACCAGAAGAAAGCTACAGACTTGAAGGAAAAACAAATGTACTCATACATAAAGGTTTGTACACAGCCATCAACCTCCCAGGTAAAGCTGTGACTTTAGAAGTGGACAAGCTGTGAGCTCAGTCGTGTCCGACTCTTTGCAACCCCATGGACTCTAGCCTGCTGGACTCTGTCCATGGGATCCTCCAGGCAAGAATACTGGAGTGGGTTGCCATTTCCTCCTCCAGGGGATCTTCCCAACCCAGAGATCGAATCCACATCTCTTGTTTTCTCCTGCACTGGCAGACAGATTCTTTACCACTGTGTCACCTGGGAAGCCCGGAACCTAAGAACCAATTTAGGGCTGAGACGCTCTGGCTGTAAACAGGAGAGAAATTGAGAGGCTACCCAGCCTACTTTTTGTCAAAAATGCCCCCTTTCTCCGCTTGTTTAGAAGTATTTTCTCTACCAAAGAGATTGCATTGATCAAGAAAGCCTTTATGCACTCCCTAATCTTTTTTTAATTAACCCATAAAACAGACAAGGGATATCCAGTTACACAATAATGGATGCGTTCATATAATCCAGGTCAAAATCAAAGGTAACTTGGCATTGAATTGGTCAGGGGAGCTCTGTTGTGGAAAGATGTTGGAATGATTTTGGTTGGTCCTTGAAATATTAGTATTCAAGCTATGTTGATTACACCTGTGTCAACAGTCACGCAGTTACATGCTTAAATCCAAATGAAATCAGTGATGCTATCTGTCTTAAATTCACGATCTCCTACACATTCATGTCAAATGCAGGTTATGGCAGAAAGTGCACCTTCAATCACACATTTTAAAATGTTCCTGCAGACTTGCTCTAAGGTCAATTGAAAAAAAAAAAAATGAGCACAAAGCTATGATTAAATCCGCCCTAGTTGTTACTCTTGGGCTTCACACTGGGAGCCTCTGGCCTTTAAGGCAGGACCATGTGAGAACATGGAGCATCAGCTGAGCACCACTGAGTACCTGGTGTGGATAGTGTTGAGGACATAAACATGGAAAAGGCATCATTCTTGCTCCTCCTGCCTTCATTCACTCAAGAAATAGTCATCAGATGGCTCTAATGTATCCTTGCCTAGAGAATCCCATGGACGGAGGAGCCTGGAGGGCTACAGTCTATGGGGTTGCAAAGACTCGGACATGACTTAGCGACTCAGCAACAGCGATGCACCGGCCACTGCAAGGGCACTGGGAATATAAATGATCATGGAATGAGGGAAGGCCCTGCTTTCACGGAACTTACTATCTGGTGGGAGAAGCGGGGTGGGGTGATGGAGGCGGAGAAGGGAGGAGTAAATAAACAAGATAATTGCAAATTGCGCTGTGCGCTTGGAAGGAAGCAAAGGAGTTGGACAGATTAGGTGGAGAACGGAAGCGGGGCAAGGACCACTCAGAGGTTTAGGATCAGGCTCCTGGCAGAAAACACATGGTCCGTTCCAGCTGGGAAGTGGAGGAGTTTGTAAAGTTTCTATTTACTAAGCGAGAGGAATGGTATAATGCCCTGGGGTTAGCCGCAGTGGGAGCCCCCGCAAGCCTTAGGCCGAATGGCAAGAGCGGGAGAGAGCTGATGGGAGAGAGCTGATGGGGGAGAGCTGATGGGGAGGGAGGCGCGTGTGCTAGGAGCTGCTGTGTCTACATGGTCTCTAGTGAGTGGCAGAGAAGCCTGGCATCCAGCTCTCACGATTCCCAATCTAGTGTACTTCCCTGCTAGTTTAGATTCCTAGGGCTGCTATAACAAAGAACCATAGGCTGGCTGGCCCCAAACAACAGGAATTTACTCTCCTTTAGGTCTGAGGGCTAGAACGAACTCAAAGTGCCAGCAGGGCTGGTTTCTTCTTGGAGACGCAGAGCTAGAGTCTGCTCTGCGCTTCTCTCCCAGCTTCTGGTGGTTGCTGGCAATCCTTGGCGCTCCTCGGCTTGCAGCAGAGAACTCTGATCTCGGCCTCCATCATCACATAACCATCTTCCTTCTCTATCTCCCTGTCGCTGTATCTCTCTCTTCCTCTCCTTGTAAGGACACTAGTCATTTTCAATTTGGGGCTCCCCTTATTTCATCATGATCTGATGTTAACTAACAACAGCTGCAGTGATCCTGTTTGCAGATAAGGTCATATTCTGAGGTTCCAGGAAGGACATGAATGTGATGGGGAGACTATTCATCCCAGTACACCTGCTTCCAATACTCTTGCCTGGAAAATCCCATGGATGGAGGAGCCTGATGGGCTGCAGTCCATGGGGTCGCCAGGAATCGGACACGACTAACTGACTTAACTTTCACTTTTCACTTTCATGCATTGGAGAAGGAAATGGCAACCCACTCCAGTGTTCTTGCCTGGAGAATCCCAGGGATAGGGGAGCCTGGTGGGCTGCCGTCTATGGGGTTGCACAGAGTCGGACGCGACTGAAGCGACTTAGCAGCAGCAGCAGCACACCTGCTTCAAAGGTAGAAAACGTTAAATCTGCAAAGTGTCTCTGTCATCTCTTCTCCTTCAGGGACCCTTTCATTTAATTTGAATCCCCCATTCCCGCTATATGTTCAGAACATATGGTCTGGTAGCTTAATTGCTTAGAAAAGCCAGGATTACACCCATGAGCTGTCACCACACACCTACCAGGCTGGCAAGTATTTTAGAGTATAATCTAAAAAATCAGTTCTTGCGCCATGTAATCCGGCAATCACACTCTTTGCCACATGTCCCGAGAAAACTATAATTCAAAAAGATACATGCACATCTATGCTCTTAACAGCACTATTCACAACAGCCAGAACATGGAAGCAACCGAAGTGCCCATCAACAGATGAGTGGGTCTAGTGTACACGTACAGTGGAATATCATTCAGCCAGCAAGAGGGAAAATTAATGCCGCTTGCATCAACGTGAATGCACCTAGAGGTTACCAGACTAAGCGAACAAGCCAGATAAAGACGGATATATATTACTCATGTGTGGAATCTAAAAAATGATACAATGAACTTATTTACAAAACACAGACTGGAAGATATAGAAAACAAACATATGGTTACCAAAGAGGAAAGTGGGGAGGGATAAATCGGGATCTTGGGATTAACAGAAACACACTACTATATATAAAACAGATAAACAAGGGCCTACTGTATAGTACAGGGAAATATATTCAACGTCTTATAGTAACATATAAGGGAAAATAATCTGAAAATAATATATGTATATATATATATATATAATTCCAGGGTATTAGGTTGTGGTGGTTTAGTTGCTAAGCTGTGTCTGACTCTTGCAATCCCTTGGACTGTTGCCCACCAGGCTCCTCTATCCATGGGATTCTGCAGGCAAGAATACTGGAGTGGGTTGCCATTTCCTTCTCCAGGGGATCTTCATAACCCAGGAATTGAATCCGGGTCTCCTGCACTGCAGGCAGATTCTTTACCGACTGAGCTATCAGGGAAGCCCCAGGGTATTTATATACATATAACTCCAGGGACAGTTAGAGCATATAACTCCAGCAACAGTTAGAACTGGACATGGAACAACAGACTGGTTCCAAATAGGAAAAGGAGTATGTCAAGGCTGTATATTGTCACCCTGCTTATTTAACTTCTATGCAGAGTACATCATGAGAAACGCTGGACTGGAAGAAACACAAGCTGGAATCAAGATTGCTGGGAGAAATATCAATAACCTCTGATATGCAGATGACACCACCGTTATGGCAGAAAGTGAAGAGGAGCTAAAAAGCCTCTTGATGAAAGTGAAAGAGGAGAGTGAAAAGGTTGGCTTAAAGCTCAACATTCAG